>BPLS01021413.1:0-10054 GCA_019656275.1 Rhododendron kiyosumense | reverse complement strand
GCGTATTTTGGGCAAGTTTGACCTACTTCGTGCGATCTTTGAATCGTGTTTTCTGCACAATTTGATTGGGAAGGGAATTTTCTAGGAGGGTAGTATCGAAGACTGCAAGGGATTGATCTTAGCTAAGCACCCAAAACCCAAGTTATTGTCTGTAGAAGACTTCATGGATCTTGAGAAGGCCAGATGTGTATAAAAAAGACATTCAGCAGTTAATAGAGAAATGTGAGATTCTTATTTTTGGAAAGGCCCCAAGAACATTGCTCCGTCACAAGGTTTTGATTTTAAGTAATTGGGAGAAACCTCCATCTGATTGGGATAAATTGAATTTCGATGCCTCATATATTGAGGGGGGGAAAAAGGAATTGTTTATGGAGCAGCGCATGCGTCTTTTAATTAGGAGCTCGTCTGGATCTATTAAGAAAGTGTGCCATGGACAACTTCCTTTCGTTGGGTCAACTTTTGAGGCCGAGTTAGTCGTAGCTCTTTGTGGGTTGATGATTGCTTGCGAGAGGTGATAGAAAAAGTAGTTATTGAAGGAGATTGTGATGATGTGATTCGAATTCTACAAGGCGTGGACTCTCGTCTGCAATATCGTGACATATTCAAGTAAAACCTTTCGTTTCTTGTTATTATGTTCAATTAGAGTTATTTATACATTCTTTTTTGCAGCGTTATATTTGAGAAATAGGGGATGTTCAAGGATTACAAAGTTGTACACATATACAGAGAACGCAATAGTGCGGCTGATGGATTGGCCTTTGCTACCGCACGAAAATACAGTTCGCAGAAGTATTATGCTTGTGTTAAACGTGATTTAGATGATACGCGTTTGCTATTTCGCATTAACCAAGATGAAAAAAAGTGTCACCTGTAGTAGAAAGCTGCAAAAGAAGCCTGTGTGTATATTGCTAATGATGAGGACATAGACTGATTGATGCACGTGTCTGCTTGTTGGTGGTTCTTCTTCTCAGATTTTTGGGGCTTGTAATTGGCGTTTTCCGGGTTCCGACAAACAATTTTGGCTATTGAGGGTGGTGTGTCTAAGTGTTTAGAATTTCCACCTCTTGTTTGAAGCTGTGTCTTGAAGAAGAGTTTCTCACTTTGCGCCATGGGCCGTAGATTTCTAGCGCACTATTTTTACTTATCTTTATCATGGTTAGATTAGTTTAATGTCACAAACAGATTACCCTTGTATGAGACTTTGTTTTTAGTTGCATGATGAGATTAGGGGTGATTCCTGAGTTGGATTCAATTTTTGGCTAACGCATGTTAGATGCCTTATGGAAAGAGAAAACACTAGGGTTGTGCAAAAAATCCGATGAATCGTGAAATCGGTCCGGACCGAATCAATCCGTACCTTTTGGATTTTGTTGATAATGAGGACATAGATTGATTGATGTGCGTGTCTGCTTGTTGGTGGTTCCTTTTCTCAGATTTTTAGGGCTTGTAATTGGCGTTTTCCGGGTTCCCAACAAACCATTTTGGCTTGTAAACATTCCAAATTATATGTATTTTTCATTTGGGTATTGAGGGTAGTGTCTATGTTTTTTGAAGTTGTGTGTTGAAGAAGAGTATCTCACTTTGCGCCATGCACCGTCAAATTCACTCGAAAGGGCAAAAAAGTAGAAAAACATACAATGGCACTTCTGGCCTCCTTTTAAAAGCAGTGGTTGTAGACGTGTTTCACTTGCACGCAGCGACGCAACTCAATCGATGTGAGAGAAATGTGTATTATGGGACCTACTCCAAGCTCCTGTTATTTGTCTCAACTGTGCATATAGTTCGTGTTGACGAGTGGGTAGTCCTCATATAAAACTTTAGATTGATCGGATATCGATACTTATGTTTCCAAAATGCTTTGTCCATGCATGAGAAAAAAACAGCCATAGTTCTTTTTTTTTTCCCCTAAAACTTATTGCTCACCGCTAAAAGTTATCGATGTCTGACCAACCTAAATTTTTTACGAAGATTATCTACTCGATCAGAAATATGATCAACAGTTTAGATCAAATAACAAGACCCAAGGTTGGTCCCATAACGGGTGCACACGTACATGCTGTGAATTGGTGCACAACACACACCATTGTCAGTTGTCCCACTGATTTGAGGTTGCAAATGTAGTACCCTTCGTCCACTTTTGTTTGTTCCTTTTCAGACAACAGGGTTTTTTTTGGATGAAAACGTTATACTTATTGTTGTACTTGAATTTTTTGAAGTTTTTCGTACAACTTAAAAGAACCCACAAAAATTTTTAGGAAAATATTTTTTCCCCCAAAAAAGTGGATGTTTCTAAAAAGAGACGAACAAATTATTACCTTGAAATATGTTTTCCCCCAAAAAAGTGAAGAAAAATATAGGCTTAATTACATTTTGCCCTCTAAATTTTCACACGTTCTCGAATTCATTATCTCGTGAAATATAAAACCTAACACTTGACCACCGTAATTTCATATACCTCTCAACTAGGGCCCTTTATTAGTCTTCACCAGTATAATTCATGAAAAAACATTGTATAATTCATGAAAAACATGGTTGATTTCAATATCGACCATGTTCTGAAATATGTTTTATTGTAATTTTGAGAAAATAATTTATGATAAACATGATCAAATTGAATATACACCATGTTTCGAATAATATTTTTCATGGTAATTTTGCAAAAAACATAATTCATGAAAATTAATCATGGATTTTTAATCATATATGTAAAATTGGCAGGTAGCTAATACGACGTAATAAGGGGGGGGGGAGGGAAAGAGAGAATTGCATTAAAGGAGAGAGGGTGAGAGAATTAATTAATAAGGACAAAATGAATCATATAACCAATTTAAGGATGAGAACACAAGTATTTAAATCCATTAAAATATTGCACTTAAATAAGTCCTCTAAATAGAATGCCTATTTAAGGATGAGAACAAAAGTATTCAAACCCACTCAGGAAAACTCTGATGTATCTTGCATTGCCCACACTGGGTGAACGAACGCACATCCAGTGTACATGTTGTTTGTGCTTTTGAATTCTTTGTTTTTTCTGCATTCATATCACCTATATCCTGTGTTATGGTTCTGAAAATACCTAACAATATGATATTGGGTTATTCAGGCAGGGATACTCTACAAAGAAGGCAGGGCATTAGAACTGATTGATGAAGCTATGAAGGAAGACTCATGCTATCAATCTGAAATGCTGAGATCCATACATGTGGCTCTATTATGTGTGCAACTGTGTCCAGAAGATAGGCCAATCATGTGATTTGTGGTTCTGATGTTGGGCAAAGAAATTGCGTCAGCCTAAACAGCCTGGTTTTTTCACTGAAAGGTATTTACTCGAAGCCGAGAGTGTTCAAAGAAATTGCGTCAGCCTAAACAGCCTGGTTTTTTCACTGAAAGGTATTTACTCGAAGCCGAGAGTGTTCATCAAGCTGGGGGGAGGCACTAAGTTCAGCCAATAAAATCACCATCACCCTCCAAGATGCTCGATAGGGAAATTGTAAGAAGTTCGTGCTCTGTGTGTTCCTAAAATAGCAGTATCAAGGAACCAGACTTCGGGATTGTTAGAAGTTTTGTTTCAGAGGAAGTAAGAGAGAAGGTGATAAAGAGTCGTCAGAATACATTGACAATAATCATATGTTGTCTAAGCATATATATTTCCCCAGGATCTGGTGCTTCATTCAGGATTTTGCTGCAGCTGCTGCTATTTGCCTTGGGATTGTTTGACTTGGCTTCAGTACCTAGTCCTACGCATGACTTCGCAATCAACCATAAGCTTAGAGAGGGCGGGTTTGGTCCGGTTTCGAAGGTAACAAAATTCTTTTGCATGCAGTTTCCTGAAAATTAACTGATTCCCAACTCATCAACTCATGGAATCTAGGCAGGAAGTGCCAAATTCAATTACCATTTTGACAGAGACTAATCAGATCATCTTCATTTAAAAAAAGTATTTCTACTGAACTTTTTCTAACAGAAAATGACTTCTGCATAATTTAATGGTGAATGGACTCCTTTACATCAGTGCTCAACAATACCTTGGACTCCTTTACCTACGATACAGACCATTACATTCGAGCTCAAAAAGTTTTCCAGCTACTTTCATTCTACTTGAAACTATAAACATGAATATCCCCTTGGAAATAACCATGACAATACCATGAATGTGAGATGAAGTCTGAGCAGTTATCGAGCTTCCAAAATTGAGACTGTCACATCATTTATTGAACAAATTTCTAATTGTTTGCATGAATTTCCATCTGGCACACTTCTACTAGTTGAAAAGGCAGGTTGTTTAGGAGAGGCAAGAAGCATAAGTTCATTGCTAAGCATCGATACGACATCCGACATGGTAGGCCTATCGGCAGCACTTTCTTGGACGTAGATCAGACCAATATTTACGTATCTCAGCAGCACATTTGTAGAAGATATATCTTGCAATGTTGGATCCTTTATGCCTTCTCCCCTACCGCTCTTCCACAAGTCCCATGCCTGAATTGAAAATAACGCGAATAGCATACCTCAATTTGATACATTGTGAATTGGCTCATGTTTACAATATAAAGAAATAAAGCAGAAAAGAAAAAAATAATGGAAAAGAGAAGGTTAAGAAATGTAATTATCGTTGTGGTACTCACATATCCAGGAAGATTGAGGGCGTCAGTATTATAAAAGCCTGTATTTTTTTGGCCACTCAAAATCTCTAGCAACAAGACTCCGAAGCTAAAGACATCCGATTTGATTGAGAAGAGACCATCCGAGGCGTATTCTGGTGCCATATAGCCGCTGATTAAAGTATCAAATCAGATCATTCAGTACTTTTCTACAGAAATAAGTTGTCTTGGTGCAAAAGTGCAGAAGTGGGTAATGTTATAAACTAATCCTGTGTTTTACTCACTAAGTGCCAACAATTCGGTTTGTTGCCTGTGATCCATTTCCTCCAAAAATTCTTGCCAACCCAAAATCAGATATTTTGGGGTTCATATCTTTATCCAAGAGAATATTGCTAGCTTTCAAATCTCTGTGGATAATTCGTAACCTGGAATACTGATGAAGATAGAGAAGCCCTTGCGCAATTCCTTCGATGATCTTAACACGTACCTCCCAGATAAGTATCCCGTATTTGATTGGATCTGTCACAATTTCACATCCAAATTACTATACAGAACCATCTACCTATGATAAGTTTTCCTAGTAAGTACACAAACAGTGAATCTGGTATAATTCAATGTACACAAGTATGCGGGAATTACAAACCGAAAAGGAAGAAATCCAAGCTTTTATTGGGCATGTATTCATATATCAAAATCTTTTCATCTTTCTCAATTTGTAATTCCTCCAATCCTTGTCCAGACTTTCTTGAAAGCCTTTTCACAGCCACTTCATACCCCTTTTGTGGCTTCCCCTGATATTTAGCCCCTGATTATTCGTTTCCCATGGATAACTAAAAGGGAAATATTGTCTAATAGTAACACGATAAGTGAACATGACTCAGGTAGAAAGATAAAACGAGCCTTTCTGTATAGTAATCCCCGTTCACAAGTTGAAGTGCTCAGTTAATCTTACCTTGTAAACAGGTCCAAAACCACCCTCTCCGAGCTTATTTGCATCACAGAAGTTATCAGTTGCAGCTGATACACTAGCAAAACTGAACAACGGCAAATCAACTTCCTTCTTTTTACCAGTATGACTCTTACCAGCTCCAATTAGTTTACAATTGGCAGCTCCAATGCTTGTGCCAAGGTCAAATAACACCAAATCCTTCCCTGCTAGGTAAAAATTGTTTGAGCCATTTGACCTTATATAGAAACAGAATGACAAATTTTGAGTTCACAATATGTATTATCAGCCCATACTTTCCATCTCAAATAAAGAGATAAAAGCTGTTTATATAAAATTACCAAGACTGAGCCCTGCATGCTGTTACAAACACATCCTTTCTACCACTAAAAGGGAAAACGCTGTTTTCATGTAATTTACATTCGCTTTAATTGAATTAGTTTTGTTTTGAAAGGGCAAAATTCGTACCTTTGTTTTGTGAGTTTCGCCTCCTCAAGCAATAAAAGAAGCTAGCGGTAGCCAGCAGTGTCATGGGAACTCCAACGGCTAGAATAATCCATTTCCACCTGTTGATTCTTGAATCTGCAAGAGGATTTAGCTGGACGGAATTCATTTCTATTCAAGAAAAATGCATCTAATTTCATACACTATGTAGTATAGATAGTTGTGACAATTCCATTACCCTTGCCCTCGCTAAGGAACTCAGAAGCAGCAAGTCTTAGATAGAAATCTCTTCCTTCAAGGTCATCATCTTTCAGCTGTACCACATTTAAGAGCTCCTCATGCCATATGGAACACCCATTATCATAAGTATAAGCAGAGCATGAGCAGTTACTAAAGCAAGCCGATTGACAGTCTCCAACACTTCTAACTTGCGAGAGTACTGTTGAATTGGCAGGCAATGTTACTTTAGATACCCGAAGGAACTGGTCTTTCTGTCCCTTAACTTCACTATCATGGCCACACTGCAAAGTCGCTTTCCTCCCACACCCTCCAGACATGTCGCCTGCATTCCAGTTTCCCAAATAATTGGGTTGAAAACCAGGTAAACACTGGCACTGAATAGAGCTTGGATTGCAGGCTCCAAAAGCCCCACAGTAGGGTTACGATCGCACCGCTCCCTCGGTTGAGACCAAAACAAGTTCCATTGACCTATCGTCTCAAGCCATGTAAACTGTTGAAATTGCCCTGATACATCCAACACAAATCTACTAGTAACCCTTGGATTTATCAAAGAGTAAGTGAAATAACTCTCGTTGTCATTGGTAACATAGGAGTAGTTGTAGTACGAGTTCAATTCAGGAATCGAACTGAAACTTTGTCCGTCCCAGATCCCACCAGACCAATACTTTTGAAACCCTTGTAGGATGAAAAACTGATTTGTCCCTTGAAGATCAAGTTCAACAGAAAAAACTCCACGGCCTGGGTCTTCCTTGCTTTTCCAGGCCGACAAAGACCAAGTCTTTCCATTTCTCTTATCATGACCAAGCTTCATTCCTGGCAAGAGAGTATCCGAAGGGTAGTCAAAGCTCTGCCATAGTAAATCACCAGATCTTCTGTCAATCAAAACCAGATTTCCTGAATCCAAAAGGGTAGCACTAGTGTTCCCACTTGATGAAATGTTAGACAGCATGTAAGAAACTCTTCCCACCACTATCATCAGGTTTCCATCCGCGGCTATTGTGAGAGCTGCGGAGGAATTTGTGAGAGGGTAATCCCTGTTGGCTACCCAAACAACAGTTGGTTCCGAAACTCTTCTGTACCAAACACCCAGATAACTGAACTTCTTATTCCCAGGACTAAAGAATCCCAACTCAAATTCATTATGAGAAGATGCGATGGCAGTTGCAGCTGTGACCAACTGTCCTTGTAAGATTGTATTTGTCAAGGCATTGACAAATAGCGGAAATGAAAAGATCAACAAGAGAACAAGATGAGCAAAATTTGTCATCCCTCGAATTATCGGTGTCGGTAACTAAATTTTCAGACTCAGATTATGCCCATTTAATCAACCAGACTATGAGGAAAAGTCATCGAATCAGTTATAGTCAGTTTCCTAACTGGTCGTTTGGATGGAGGGAGTTCCAGAGAGAAGAAAAGAAAACGAGGGAATAGGAATTCTCTTCCTTGTTTGGATAGTCAAAAAGGGTTAGAAATGGTGAGAGAAGGAAGGGAGGGTGAGATTCATGAATCCCTTAAAACTCCCATTCCATTTCTCACCAAAGTTGGCGCGATTCCGTGAGAAAGAGAACACGGGCTGCCATTCTGTGCGAAGTTTCCAGTTTTAACCCTGCCACGCCACACCACCACTTTGTGTCCTCAACCCACCATAACCGCTACAACCCACCCTCCCCAAAATTGCGAGTACCAGGTCGAGACAAATAGAGAAAGAAGGAAAGGTTGAGATTGAAGAATCAAGAGTACCAGATTCTCTTGCAAACCCAGATTGAGAGGTTGGGGTTTTGAAAAGCTGTGTTTCTTTCTTCTTCTTTAATTTCTCCTTTTTTTTTTTTTGAAAACTGCGTTTGAATGACCAGAACTTGCAAACCCAGATGTCAGTCGCGACCAGTTGTGTTAGGGTAAATTGGTAAAAATACAAATGACACTCTTTTTCTTTCTCACCTAAATTTTATCCATCTAAATAAAATGATGAGAAATTATATCCATTTCTTTTCTTTTCTCATCCAAATGAGATGATGAGAAATCATACTTCTTTTTTTTCTTTTCTCACTAACAAGGAAAACCACACCCCTCTCCTTTCTTTTCTCACCCGAGGTGCCAATAGAGCGTTGGGTCTTGGCCTCGTTCGGAACCATAAAATACGTTCGTCCAGGTGAGTACCCTTTAAGCAAGTCGAGCCAAATTCAAAACGTTGACCAATAATTCAAACACGTTTCCACTGGCATGTCGTGACAAACCCACCTTCTAGGATCATTACCATACAAGACTAGTGATTTTCATCGAGTAGATGGCGAATAGTGATTCTCCGGTGTTGGTAGGTATGGGTGTCAAATTTAACCCAAAATCATTAAGAAATTTAAATCCATCTTCTAAAAAATAAATTCAACCCAGCTCATTTATTAATTGGGTCAGAATGGATCTAACTCATATAACTCATTTATTAATTGGGTCTTAATTGAATCTTAATGGGTCTATTTAAATGCTCCAATAAGTCATGCATATAGCGTATCAAAAAATCCCCTATCAACTGACAGAATCATACCCCTTCCTGGAAATTTTCCGAGAATATTGGCTCTATCCCAGTTTCGCATCTCCAAAGTTTGTTGATCGTGGAGTTTATGTATAGAATACGAAGTTGATCGCCAAGATGACTTTAATCCAGCCTTTATCACTCAACACATCGCTAATATGGTTTATAAATCAGTTCTTCTCCCATGCTCGGACTCGAACGATATTATGTTAGTTGTGATACGGAGTGGAGGCCAGTTAAGTGCTATGAGACTGGGGGATGAGAGGTGAATACAGTTCGTTGAAGGCCGAGATAAGAACTACAGTGACCTCATTAAGTTCAAAGGGAAAATCTATGCCGAGTCTCGATGGAGATTTTCTAGGGGTATTATGGTAATATTAGTATACAAGGGTAATTTGGTCATAAAATGTATAAGGGTAATATGGTCATTTTAGTGTATATGGGTATTTTAGTCATTTTAAATTTTAATATACACTATGTAATTGGCCAGGTTAATTGGCGGGTTAGGTTTGATTTCAAATAAATTGGTTGGGTTGGGTTGGATATAGTTAATTGGGCTCATAACTAATTAGGTTTAAATGAGTCAATAACCCATTAAAAATTCAACCCACTAATAACTTATCCAATTTGATCAAAACCCGCCCATTTTATACCTCTAAGTATTGGGTTGTTGCCGTATCCTCTCTCCACATTTTATCTATCCAGATCTTCTAGAGCTTTTAACCACAGAGTGAGAACACGTTAATAAACTGATTGAAGGGCTGAAAATAAGCCAGCACTACATCCTACTACTAGTAAGTATAATGCAATGACGTAGTTGTACTCATCCTTCCCAAACAGAAGCCTAACAGCAGCAACCAAACATGACTTCGCATTAGAGAGGGCGGGTTTGGTCCGGTTTACGAGGTAACAAAATTCTTTTGCATGCAGTTTCCTGAAAAATAACTGATTCCCAACTCTTGGAACCTAGGCAGTAAGTGCCAAATTCAATTTCCATTTTGACAGAGACTAATCAGATCATCTTCATTTTAAAAAGTAGGAAATTAGTTTTAGGGATTCTAAAACTCGCTACTCGATACTCGTTCGGCCAGGCATTTGGAGTGAATACTCGGTGTTAATCGGCGAGTAGGAAATTAGTCCCCAGCCAGACACGTTGGATCGAGTACTTGACGAGGAATACCGTGTTTTAGAACACTAACCAAAACAAAAATCAAACTAACCAGTCACATAAGCTAAACACACTCTCCAAGAAAAAGAAGAAAAATTGATGTAGCTTTCTCTCTCTTCAAATTTGCT
>BPLS01021407.1:0-12639 GCA_019656275.1 Rhododendron kiyosumense | reverse complement strand
TTTGCGCTGTTAATTTCGTTTAAGACTCCAATTACGTTAGATTTTTCTGGGGTACTTAAAAAGCAGTAAAGATTGAGTTACAGCAAAGCAAAGGATGCACAGCAGCAATGTACATATGGTTTTTCCATCCGTCTTGGGTCCCGTAAAGATAGATGATTTATAAACGCATTTATTGATATCGGATTGAGATGATTTTTTACAGAAATCATAAATAATATATTTTAAATAAAATGAGCGGTTTCGATCATTTTTACAGAACCCAAAATGGGTGCAAAAACCATCTGGTACTCCAATGCTGTATGCTGTAGTAGTAAAATATTGGAGTTGGGTTCTCATCCAGTGTGCAAATATCCAGTTTTGTCCGGTATGTGTCAAGGATCAACTCCATCCCAATAACATTGAAATCAACGGTTATTTTTAGGCCACAACATTGCCTTCCTCACTAACCCTTCAAATGGAAACAAAAATGAAAAGAAATCAATAAGTATAAAATAAAAAAAGGAAAATTAGCTATAAGTAATGGTAAAATAGGGGAATGACATCACCAAAATAGTATTTAGTGGAGTTTCTTCAACTTTTTAAATTATTGAGCCATAAGACCAAAACATGTTTTCACGGACAAATCTACCCTAGGGTAGTACCCTTCCCTACGATCATAGAGTATCCTAGGGTGTAGGCACTTTCATAAGATTTTAAGGTGCATTTTCCTCTTATAGGCTCCGTTCAGTTGTCAGAAATATTGTACCAGAAAGTTATTTTCAAGAAAATTAAGTAAATTGAAATAAAGGAAAAAGAAATCTATTTTTTATGTGAGTGTTCATTTGACAATGTTTTTCAGGAAAATTAAAGTTTAGTGGTTCATTTGCTGGGAAAAAACACTTATGAGAAACTTCTTTATTTTTATTTTTATTCCCATGACTAATTTTAAATAAAAGTAACTTTGAGAGTTAAATAATAGGCTATTATATTTCAAAAATTAACACATACGAAAAATGTATTTTATCTAATGCAAAGCCTTAACATGAAATGAAAAAATCGACTTGCAATTCCCTATTCAATTTGCTGTATTCTGAATGGTCATACAAATCCCCCATTTAAATTAACATTCTCTGATAATTAACTATACAAATGAAGTTTAAAAAATAAGTAGATGATAATTAAATAAATAAATATTAAATAACCGTATGTACTTAATTAGTTGCCGATGCAAAAACTCACTGAAAATTAGTTAGTACAAAACAAAATTGAAGACTAATAACAAGATAAATAAATACTTTCAAAAAAAATAAACTACTAATCTGTTTTCACAACAATTATCTCAGAAAGCACTATAGTAATCGAAATTATTGTTACTCCCGTAAATCTCAAAGTGTCTTTCTAATAACGTAATTCATATTTTTTTGGTATTGGTGTCATTCACTTTTTTTTTTACCCGCTAATTATTTTGGCCCCACAATGGAGAAAACTTTTCCCGTGACGCAAAATCATATACTTTTGACCGAATAACTTTTGCAAGAAAATAAATCTTGCAAGAAAACTTCAAAACATGTTTCTCACTACTTTCCTGCCAATTGAACACTACAAAAGTTATGAGAAAAAAGTTGATTTTCTCGTCCTTTCCTGTACTTTCCTAGCAACTGAACGGGGCCATAGGGTTTTAGTGGTTTAGACACTTTCATAGAATACCTTAGACCTTATTCATTTTGGGATTTTGAATTTGGATTTGTAGGTAAGGAGTGTAGAGAAAAATAAAGTAATGATTTGAGAGAGATACAGAAAAAAATAAGAGTAATAATTGGAGAGAAATGAAATAATGATTAGAATCTAAAACCCTTAAATGAACAGGATCTTAGGGTTTTAGGCATTTTCGTAACGTACCCTAAGGTTTAGGATTTTAGGCACTAGGGTCTCCTAGAACTTTCAATTATTAGTGAACTTTCACTAGTTTTGCGTAAATGGTATTTTGGTAATCATACAATACATACATGTGTCCTTATATCCTACGGTTATATAAAAAGGACGAGATTTTCGGTCTGCAATTTTTCGATTTCGGACCAATTTGCCCTTTAATTTTGCCCATTTTACGGATTGCCCAGGGCGCCAGGGGTGGTTCTGTCATTTCGCTGTGTCCTATGGACACCTGGCGCATCCGGTTCTCCTGCGGGAGTCGCGATGAACTCTGCCCATTGATCTCATCTGATCTCATCACGAAGAACTCTCCAGAAAATCATCTGCCTTTCTCACGCCACATACTCTCGCTACCCAGTACAGGCTCCGTCCGAGAAGAGAGAGACAGGGGGGTTGATTTCTTTCGATGACGTCGGTGATGGAGGAAACCGAGACGCATTCCAGCCTGAGATCAACCAGCTGCTGAGCCTGATCATCAACACTTTCTACAGCAACATAGATCTTTCTCCGTAAGCTCATCAGCAATGCCTCCGATGTGAGCCTCTCTCTCTCTCTCTCTCTCTCTCTCTCTCTATTGATCTCTCTGGGGACTTGAATCAGTTCGACCTTTGACTTTTTCTGTTGTTTTTATGTGCCAATCTTCACAAACCTGTTGTATGTTTACGTATGTTTCTCAATTATTGGAACCCTAACTAATCCACTCAAATAAATTAGGGCTTCTCATGTTTAGGGTTTTTTTTTTTTTCCCTACCGTTATATAAAAAGAAGGAGGTTTGATTATCAAAAAAAAAAAAAAAGGAGGAGGTTTTCGGTGTGAAAATTTTCGATTTCGGACCAATTTCCCCTTTGATTTCGTCCATTTTACGAATTGCCCAGGGATGCCAAATTTCAGTTTTTTCTCAATCCCCTGGGTTTTGCCCAGCGTGTGGTCTGCTGGCCTGCGTTTTTGGACAGCTGTCACCGTCTGGTGTTTTCCGCTGGATTCGTGATGGATTTCGCGCGTCGATTTCTGCTCGACTTTGTTTAAACTCTGGGGTTGGGGACGCTGTTAGGGAGGGGTTTGTTCTTGCTTACGTGCTCTCTTCTGGTGTGTTCTATCTTGTCCGGTTGTGCTTTCGCGTGAGCCATTGTCTCCTCTTGTTCAGTTAGAGGTGAGTGGTCTTGGATCTTTAGTTTTGGAGGTTTTTCTCCTGTTTTGGTTTTTCATCTGATGTTGTTGTTTGCCCATTCGCTTGGACATCGGGGACGCTCTCTCTGCTTCGTCTGTTTCAGATGAAGAGCAAGACGAATACCTACTCCCCGGCAGCCTTGGAGCCTCCATCCGGATCTTGCTGGGAGCTTTACCACGTCATGGCTGCCCACCCTCCTCAATTTTGCCATGGATGTCTGCGTGAGTCCCAAAAAACCTTTTTCCTCTTCGGGCAGAGATTTTGGCGATTTGAATTAGGCGGAGGGAGTTCGTGTGTGAGTGGCTGCCGCTAGGAGTTCGTGTGTTTTGTTCTCAGACAAGACCAACACCACCATTGTTCACCAACAAGATCTTTGAAGACGACATTGGCCTCAGTGGCATCTTCCACAGCGCTGTTCTGGTCTCTATCTCTTTCTCTTCCTATATATATATATTTATATGTGCATTTGCATGTATTAATATATCATATCATGGATTGAGTGTGTGCTGTGGTTTGTTTATGTTTGTGTGTTTGTTTATATACGCTACCTACCTTTAATTTTTGCTATGCCCTATTTTTTACGATAATCAACTGCAGGAACAACAACATGCTTCTGGGATGCGTCAGAGCATTCGATCAGCATTGCAACATGGTGCTGGAAAATGTTTGAGAAATGTGGACAGAGGTTAGTTCTATGCATCACATCAGAACTCCTCCTCTACTTTGTCAATACTTTTATAGTACTGAATACTATTGAAGGTCCACTTGTAAACTCTGTGTTTTTTTCTCAGGTACCAAATACTGGGAAAGGTAAGAAGAAACCTCAGCCAGTTAACAAAGATTGGTTCATTAGCAAGTTGTTCCTTTGAGGCAATTTTGTGATTATTGTTCTTAGAAACCCTAAGTGAGAGGTATGTGTTCTCTATGGTGTCATTGATTATGTGGAAATTTCATAGGTGGAGTTGTGTTTTTCGAACTGCGTTCTCTTTTGCACTTGTTTGAGTAAGAAGTCAGTTACTGGTGTGTAATATTTTTGTCCTCAATATTTAAAACTTCAATAATTTCTTTATATAAGCCAGTGCTTAGTATATGGCTAATGAGAAGATTGGTCTTAATCTTGTTTTGTTTAAACTCACAAGGCATTGAGGAATCTATATTTTCTCCACTTATTCCAATTTCCAGGTGGTATTTACTCTGTGACCACTGACTACTATCTGATTCAAGGCCATAATTGAGTTAACGTTGTATTCATAGTAATACTAAGATGTTTTAAGGGAACATTTACGACACGAATTAAAATTTTGACCTATTATTTATTGCTTTTGTCCTTGGTTATCCGAGTTGCAGTATCAAGTTTAGAATCAGGCAATCAGCTGTAGATTAACTTTGTTTGTTGAATGTTGATACCTACATAAATTGAAAGCATGGGGCTTGGACTATGGTTTGAAGCCACCTACTAGGTATGACAATTGCTTATAGGAGGTTTTCATGCTGGGAAATGTGTCTCTCTTGCTTAACCAGTTATCAAGCAGATATTAGCTTGTAGTGTGTGCTATGCTTGGGTAATATCTTCTTGGTCATATATTACTATTGCCATTTTTTGCTTCATATTTCCCTTTAAAATTGCTTTGCCTTCCCGCTTTGAAATACAATGTCCTGCACAACCATGTTTGTGCAAGCTATTCGACAAAATGTGTCTTCCAAATACGAGTGTTCAAGCAGTACCAAAACAAACATATGAATAGTTATGACCTTCAAAAAAATGAATTGGACTTCAAAACCACGTCTCATTGTCAAAATTTATATTAATAAAAATATTGAAACCATGGAGCTAATAGTGTATATTTTAATAAGAGAGGGAAAAAATATCGAGGCCATCTTGGCCATGGCACCCTCTATTCGCAATACATATCTACATTTAGTCCATTGTTATTCAATCGCATATACCCTATAAAGTATTGTGCATACTAAGCATCATCGCTCTTTGAGTCTCCGTCATACAATTTGACTATAAAAGTTTATTGCCCTGAAGGCATATTTAAATAGAGTGCAGAAACCGTAGAGCAGTTCCAAATTCTTCTTCCACTGCAAATTTAACTACTATTTTAGATAGGCATTGCATCATAAGTTAGGTGCTTCAATACTCCTTTTACTCTTTTTCTATACCCTGCTATCCTTTGGCATTGGAACAGCAGGAATGAAACCGTAACAAAAATATCGAAAGAGATCCTGCTTTTAGGTCCAGTCCACCTGAATCTTAGAGACTTCCTAGCATCTTTTATTGTCCTATTATTTTGCAGGATAGTAGGCATGGCAAAACTTGGGGAATCATTTGTCAAAACGGTGAGTTTCATTAACGATTTTTATGACTTTATATTTTTTGGCGTCTTACAGAGTGGAGGAGATTAAGGAAGCAAGTAAATTTTGACATCTATTGCTTACCTTTTATGACCGAAGTTCAGTGTTTCATTTGGAGTTGAACAATTTTTTTCAAATGTGCAAACAATGATATTGCTTGTGCTTGGGCTATTGAAGTCCTGCTATCCTTCTATGTTATTTACGCATTTCATCTTTTTAACTGTTTCCATTTGATGTTTTATGATCAATCCTTTGATCATCTATTCATCTCACGATTTGCTGCTGTCTATCACTGCATACACAAGAAGCAAAAGTTTAGGCCAAATTTGATAAGAGGAATTGCAAGGGACGTAGAGGATGCAAATATGTTTAGTTCTTCATGTTACTTTATCCCCCTCAAATAAGAATGTACTAGCTCTACCCTGTGTCAAAACATGGCTCTCTATTAATTTTTCCCCACATTCAGCATTCATTCCTAAACTAAACCATTAGAATATCAAATATTTTTCGATTGAATATATATGGCCTAAAAGTCATTGAAAGTATGCATTAAAATCCACAAAAAATAATATTTCAGTTGAACATTTTTGTTACATGGCAGTGTGTAGCCCCCCGCAAAGGCCATTTACAATTTATTGTCAATCAGATCATCTCATCACTGGATAACTAACTTTTGCTTTTCCCCTTTCCAGGTATGATTTGGTGATTGTATAGTGGTTTGAATGAAGATTCATTTCATGGTATATTCTCTTCCCTACATTTTTCCCTTCTTGCACCAAGTATTGACTTAATTGATACTCCTACTTTTAAATTTTCCTTTTTAGCTTTTCCCTTGAGCATTGGCCAAAGTCACCACGAATATTTCTTGCTATCCGAAATAAGAGGTCTGGTAGAAAAATCCGTTCAAGTGCGTAGTTCTCCTTTTGATCATATATCCCTTCGAGATAAAAATTCCTACGGTCAACTAATTTATTTGGATTCAGGAAATCTTTTTTTTTTTTTTTTGGGTACGATTTGATGACATGGAATATAAGTTACCAGCACAATAGGGGATACAAAGTTATCGAGAATAATTCTTTTAATGACTTAAAGTCTATGCTTATGCCGGATCATGCATGACCTCATTTCTTTCTCTTTATGCTACATTACGTTATGAGTTTAGTAATTCTCTCTGCAAAATCACCCTCACCCATTACCAAAGCTCAATTCAAAAACTACTGCACAACACCTTACTAAATTTGTAGGATTATCATCGCTACTTGCGGCCATCATCAATTCATTATTGCCAATTTTTTGGGCTTTCCTTTGGCCATTTCATTTACATAGATAATGCACTGGTTCTTTTCAGTTTTCACATCGTGGCTTGAAGAAAGGGAACCTGATTTCTTTCGATGTCGTGAAATTCATCTACATCAATCATATGAATGCTCCCCATTGTACAGGGAAAAAAGCCTAAAGCTGATGTCTTTAATTTTACTTATCAACTTGATTTCTTTTTCATGCAATAAGCTTATTTTCAATGTCAAATTTGGATATATGTTTAATCATCGATGTGTTTTTCTTTATCAAGTTAGAAATTGCTTTTTGTCCACTGCAACCATAACACCAATACAAACACCGTAACGTAGTTGTTTTAGAGGCTAGATTGAGCACACAAGGATTTAGTAGGCAAAAGGCGAAAGTAGGGATGGAAGTACTATGCAAATTGATACCATTACTTGACATGCTTTTTTAGCTTTTCCAAAGGCTGAAGGTTTCTTTTGCTTCCATTTTTTACTGCGTACTTTCAATTTAGCAAAAGTGCCAGATCCCAATTTAGGTTACTTCCTAACCCACTATAACTAACAAATCCCAATTTATCAATTATAAGTTCAATAACTAACAAATTACTCTTCCATTTTGCAGATGTCCTATTTGCCATTCTTGGAGTTGGCCCTCGCAAGCCACCAAATCACTCACATGTTATAGATGTTTGTGTTATTGACCAAAGGTAAAAAAGAAAAAGAAAAGCTAAATAATGGCTGCCAATTGTTTAATGAAACTAATCCATGATACAACTTAACAATTCTCAGCTTGCAACCAACATTCATATCCATGTGGGATCAATTTAGTGATTATGAAGCACCAACAATGGCAAGTTTACCGGGCACTTTCCCAGTTGCAATTGGACACGGGCAAAATCTATAACTACCACAAACTTTACCGCAATTATGCTACTGCAGCATCTGTAAATAGACTAAGCAATATAATATGTGCGTTACTGGAGCATCTGTAAATAGACTACGCAATATATAATCTGTACGTAAAAAAAATGACGCCTTTGCTGCCTTAATCAATTCATGTAATGTATCTTTCATAGCTATTTCCATGTCTTTCTTTCAGTTCCAACTATACCATTAAAACCAAAAAATATACTGCCCTAAATCATAACTTATTCCCTTCAACGGGCATGACCTTCGTGTCTCGCACGAGATTCGAACTTCAATTGTGGTAGGTAATTCTTAGCCTCTTTTGCTATTGATCAGTTAGCGCATCTTGTAATTGAACTGGTTGTTCTAGGGGTTTCAATTAAGATTGGTACCCTTGAAACAATTTTTATAAGGGTTGTATTTGAATGTTTTCTCCTGTGAAAGCCTGAATTGGTGACTCGAAGCACAGAATTAGGTCTGAGGTAATAAAGTTTGTTGGAACTAGGCCTGAATTTCAATGTTACGGATTGATAAGCTGAGGGGATTGACTGAATTTTTTTCTATGTATGCTTGTTTTGGCTAGAATTGTTTGTTAAAGAGCAAGAATTTTGTGCTAGATGTGCAAATAACCTCCATAGCTGCTGTAAATGTATCATAAGTGCTGAATTTCTTTGTAATCTGCTGGAATACAAGCCGAAATGCTAATAATTAATTGCACAAGTGCTGGAACTGGATTTATAGTTGCTAGAAATAAGCTTTGTGTCTGTTGTAGATCTGCTGTAAATGAATGCTTAGAGCTGAATTGCATCTTTATCTATTAGGACTTGTATCGGAAACTAGAAATCAATTGTCATACCTATTGAAGGAAAGATTATTAGAGAGTAATGGTTGCAATCCTTTCTTTTTACAAGTATCTCAATATTGATACACGTGTGGATTAATGTTTTACACGCCAGGTTCGGAGGCAGCGACGAGTTCCGTGACTCTACGTAGGGAGTGAGCTTGCATTGGTACCTTTTTGCTGGGCCTCAAGGTGAATGTATCATCTCAAATAATTAACGAAAGTTAAGCTTATTGCAATAGTTTTATTGAGTTATTGGTGGACTGAATTGTTGCTCGATTTTGCTATTGTTGGTTAAGTTGGAATTGTCTATTAGCGACTCTGATGGTATTGCAAATTTGGGTGTTCCCATGTGAACGTGGGCCCGAGGTGCCTATGTTTGCTAGACATAATGAGAATCCGGCCCGAAGTGCCGATTCCCATCAGACTTGCGGATGAGCGGGGCCCAAGGTGCCCAATGAATCATAAAGAGCGAGGCCCGAGGACTGGGAAGAGAATTAACCCTAACACCCACACAATGAATCAGTTATACTGGACACAATGTTCATACTAGGTACCCGGTATTATGATTAGTGGGAGGTTGTTAAAGTCTTGGTTTATGTACAGTTTGATATTTTGGGCCAAAGGTTATCGTGACTACAGTTCGTCTCTGGTGGTTTCATATTATATGTGTTGAAATTTGTCAATTGGTAAACAGGTGATGAGACATACAATTAGAAATGGGTTGGTTTGTTATTGTTTTTGGGTGCTTTGGTAAACAAAAGATTTGTTTCTACAAACTAACCATTTCCTACAAAATACAGGAACCACTTGCACCGGAAATCCTACACAAACTTGCTGAAGACAAACAAGGCAGCATTACACTCAAAGCTTATATGTACACATATGCTGGAATTAGTCAATTGAGGTTCAACGTGCATTCAATGTACCCAACAGCTGAACCACAGCAAATCAACAACCAAGAAACAGCCTTTGCTCTGGTACCTCCAACAGCAACCCTTACTTTGCTACCGCAAACACCGACCAAAACGGAAAACCCAGCTACAGTGTCACCATCTGAGAACTCACCCAAAACTCCTCCAGCAAAGAAAAACAAGCACACAATTACTGAAACAAGTTAGGGTACCTTTAGATCAAGTTAGTTAACTTCTGGTGCTAAGAACTATCCTACCAAATCTTTTGGTGTGCATGATTTGCTTGCTCTGTCATTTTGTGCTGCAATTCTGTACTTCCCCTTTCTGCAGCTTTTGCTAAGCCTAATCTAATAGCAGCCATTTTCTCCCTTCTCTATCCACCTTTCACATTCACATGCACATTTGTATTATCACATCATTGAAAATATCCTCCTGCTTCTTTTCAAGAACTGATATTAACGATAACTCAATTAGCAGTTCACTTATTCACATATGTGAAATGATGATCATGCTTATGGTTATGGCTTGATTAATGTTGCTCAGTTCCTCACACTTTCTACGATAGAAAAGCATGTATAATCTGCCACTTTATATGGCACATGCCTCCTTTCCTTGCATTCTTCTCATTAAACAACAGAATTATTACAACTTCAATGCTATATGAGTAAATTTCTATCATCCTATTCTACTTTCTTTCTTCTTTGCTAACCACAATCAACTACTTCCCACCATATAAAACTATTACACAGACCAAATTCTCAATTAAACTGATGCTCAAAAGCACAAAATTCATGCAATGGGCAAAAAAAACAAACTCTTGAGTGGGCATCATTCTCGTGCTTAGCACGAGGCCGGACCTAGTTAATTACAAAAGGTGCTTGCCCGAACTTGATCTTGTTTAAGCGACTTGGCTTAATTTTTTGTCTTTATACAAAAAACACTTGCATTTCCCAATTTTATATAAAATTTTGGGGATTATTAGTTTGTCTTGGCAATAAGAATAAAAAATGTAAAAAATTATTAACCAAATTTAAAATCGTGTGAATAAAGATGAATATAAGCTAAACATCCAAAATTTTAAATTATTTTTGTCTTTATTCACAAAATTTTAAATTTGGATCATTTTTTTTTTTTTTTGGTCGTTGAGATGAATCAATAATCCAAAAAAAATTTAAGACAAACCAAATGACTTTTGAAGTAAAAATACTTTTAATAAGGGAAATGATTTTGCCACACCATTTTTTGATAATGCCACACCCTGCAAGTGTATTTTTGCACCAAAAAATACACTTGCAGAGTGTGGCATTATCAAAAAAGGGTGTGGCAAAATCACTACCCTTTAATAAAGACAAAAAAGATAATCCATGTGACCTTTTAAGCCAAACCACGCCGTAATCAAGGGATAATTCTAGTAAAATCCAAAGGGGTTGGGCAGGTGGCATGGCCTAATACTTCTGAGTTTGCTCCCTTATAAAGTCTCAGGTTCGAAATCTTGCGATGCTATCAACTTGGGATAGTCCATACTGAGTTTTGCTCCAATTTTAATTAGGCTTTCCGCAAGTGGATAGTGAAATGAGACTCATAGAATTAGTCGAGATGAGTGTAAGTTGGCTCGGATCTGAGCTATAAAAAAAATTATTGGTAAAAACCCTTAGCCATGTCTGGTGGGTGGGGTAAAAGAGGTAGGTGGATAGGGGAGTTTTTTCTTCTTTTTTTTTTTCCTATTTTTTACCGGTTTATCCAGGTCTCTTAGCTAGTCCGATTGTGTTATCAGTCTGGGTTTCCCCCAGATCCGATGGGTTTTCGGTCTGGTCTCCCCCCAGATCCGACGGATGGTGGGTAATAACAGTAGGGTTTGTTTGGTCAGTCCGAACTGGTTTTCAGATCCCAACTTGTGCTTGCAAGGAGGTTTGGCTTATTGTGGGTTGTCTGGTCAACTACCGCGCCTGGAGTTTCAAAGTGCCAGCAGAAACTCACACTAGAGCATCCATTTGCGGCTGTGAGGGATCCATCCCTTACGCCGTGAATGCCAACATTAGTCATTTAAAGGACTGATCTAATGGTTTGAGCGCTGGGTTGCTCATCTACTGATTCTCGAATGGACCCTATGTCGCATCGCACCAGTCTGCTTTTGCAGTAATGCGTCTTTGAGTTTGTATATCCTTTTGTGGTTTTGCTCGTTTCCTAGTTTTCAATAGACTGAGCTTTTACTGACTATTATGTTTATTTCATGTAAGTGCCACTGGATTTCTTGGAATGAAATTTGTTATTGATAGAAAAAAAAAAAAAAAAAGTCTGGTGGGTTTAACAGTACTGAGGGAATGCTAGTAATCCCTCATCAAAACCAACCCCAAATTCAATCCTTTCTTCACTATCAAATATCAATCTCTTCCAAGTTCCAACCTACTCCATAACAGAGGCATTTGAACGTTTGTTTTTGTCACTCGACACTCGCAATTTTTTCAGCCCATTCATGGTCCTAAACAACCCACTCGAATCATTAATTTACTTCCGATGAATCACAAATGCGAATATGACTGTTAAAAATAAACTCAGATAGATATCAATAAGTACGAGAATATGTTAATTTTATAAACATGATTTTAAGTTAGACTGTCCATTCTACTGAATAAAATGCAATTTAATTTTGTTTTGGTGACTGTTGATATTCAACCAAACTAAATTTTCATATATTCGTTCTTCTCTGCTGGTTTTATAAAGTGAACGGTTTAAAATCTTCTTTATGGAATGTAACGGGACAACAAAATGAGAGAATGAAGTGGTCGAGAGATTGAGGTATGGAGGGGGAGCTTATCCTGATAACATGATACTCTGTACTACATGTATACGAAATTAGAGGCATAAAAGGGGCTCCTCTCTCCAATAGTAGGTGGGCGCTTTCATCATGAGTCTCATTTTAACAAATTGACCTTGTCGCATGGTCGGTGTTGAGGGCTTGTTTGGGGCTTTCGTTTTAGTTTTGTGGGGCATTTTATTTATGTTGAGCTCTTGCATGTTTGTTTGGTTATATTAGGTCTTTGTTTTGTTTTGGCCAGGAAGTTTGTTGTTTGCCTGGCCTTGTGCTTTTTGGTTCCTATCCATGCGCGCGCGTGCGCGCGCACACACACACACATATATATATACGGGACGGTTCCGGGGACCCTTAAAAAATATTTAAAAAATCCCCTCAAGTTTTCGATCGAATTTTGATGATTCGAGCCACTCAATATATATATATATATATATATATATATATATAC
>BPLS01021402.1:0-12034 GCA_019656275.1 Rhododendron kiyosumense | reverse complement strand
GAGACAGCTCTCTCTCTCTCTCTCTCTCTCTCTCTCTCTCTCTCTCTCTCTCTCAAACTTTGCAAAGGCGTGGTCACTGGTCAGTTCAAAACGAGAGAGAGATCAGTTCTCGTGGTCCAGATCTGCCCATTCTATATATTTCCCTTCAATTTCTCCATTTTTTTCACTGGTTACGTACCACCGGAATTCTTGATAAGGGAAACTTTCCGGAACCGGCCAGAATCGCTGGAAAGTAAGCCGGAACGAAATGAGACCTATATGATACCGGTTTCTTTGCAAAACAGCATGTACTGGCTGGTACGAAACAAGATCGACAACCTTGATCCTACCTATCCTAATTCTATTATGATATTGATCTTGTTGAATGTATTTTCTCACCAATTTGAATCATTCGGGCAAAGATAGTTCACATTGATGAAAATATGCAGGCCAACCCTCAAAACCCAAACCACAAAAAATCATTTTGCTATTCATGAGAACACAAGACTCATCCCAAGTCGCAAGGACATTTCTCCTTTCCTACACGTTGGAACAAAAACACAAAAGGCTCCACCTTCTATGCAGTTGTTGCCAGACAAACACTATTTGGGCATAGAAAAAGACCCTCTGACCATAGACAAGATTGGGTTCGTGGTTTACTAGAAATTGAACAATTTTTTCCAAAATACTCTTTTTATCGCATTGGTATAGGAGCACATTTTAAGAAATGAGTGCAGACTCCCATGAAAGATTAAATAAATTTGCAGGTTCAAATAAACTTCTACGAATGTGCTTCGACTAGCCTCACCATCAAAAATCTAATTATGCAAGATTGAGAGAGGGAGAAAAAGTGTATGAAGCATTTCAAAGTAACTAAGGATGAATGCCAGGGGTATTCAACAATTGTTCGTTACTGCCATGGTTGATTACAATAGCCTCAAGCTACTCTGCAGATTGTAATCTTGTAAGAAAATTTAGGGGAAGTTGTCCTGAAGTACACAAATATTTTAACCGGTAATTGCCACTTCTAAAGCAAACAAATGCATATTTTCGTTCATTAAAGAAAAACGTTGCAGTACAATCACTCGAAACAAAAGACAATGCTATAAGATATGGTTTCGAGGTACACTTACTCGTATTTTCTAGAAAGAATCCTCAGAACAAACAAAACTCCATAAACTTGCTGGTCTTGTAAACTATGCTTCACCCATTGTAAAAGACTAGGCCATTGCTCTGGGTAATCTGCATGGATAATGGTCTTGAGGCACTCACCAAGTTGTGCTCTGCACAGAAAGAAACAAAAAAAAAAATTAAGGTTTGAAGTAAAATCCACAATTCCATATCGATCTATAACAAGAACAAGCATTCACCCCGTTGCAATAAGCAAATGATTATGTTTCTCTCTTTGTAAAGATATCCAACATATTGTATTCAAATTTGAGCAATTTTATTTGAAACTTACCTTTTGTATTTTCTGCTCTTACAATATAAAAAATGGAAAAAATGGAAGGTTACGGTAGTTTAGGAATGAAACAACATAAAGGTGAGGGAAGTTACGTGGAGACTTCTAGTTTAAAAAGGTACTGCGTTGATATAGAATATAGGATACGTAACAAGAGAGAATCACATAGCCAATGGAGAAGTGAAAAGTGGAGTGGCAAAACCTTAATACCTCAACAAAGGAGGGACTTGCGCTATGAAGACAAGAATGTTCTGCCTGACCAAATCTTTCTCACTGGGCAAGATCTTGGACTGCTCCTCTATGTTCACACATAAATGCATATAGAAGTTAGCAGTCATGATACAAATTCAAACACTCGCACAGATCCATTAAAAAAAACACTGGATCGGAGCATACGTGGATCATGAGGTGACCAATTTTTGGCTATGAAGTTCTTGAAATGGATACTGGCAGCCTGTCGTACAGCCATGTCACAATTCCCATCTACAATGATCTGCAACAGCCTCACCAAATGCTGAGGTGTGTACTGATACTGCCAAAATAGCATACGCCCAAAACAAACGGTTAAAAGCTATAAATATTCAAATTTTACACATGAAGCATGATGAGGGGCAAACTTCGAACTTTTCTTTTCTAAACTTTGCAAGAAATCTATATCCTTCCACTCGTACCATCAAGCATCTCCATCCCTTACTCGATTTTTAAACCAAGTTTGAGTGGGAGAAAAAGCCTTCAAAATCCAAGTACAAGCCCTTTATTTGCTTAAAATTTTGACTAAACCTCGAGTTGATATGAGTTTGAGTCAAGAGCTGGAATAATATGATTGTATCCAGGTTTTGGTTCCGAGTTCAAAAAGGGCAACGGCCGGAGATGCGAAAACAATCAATCACAACCCCAAATCCATAAATCAACCAATCACTCATTCAAACAATCAATCATAATTTAGTCTAACCTGGGGAATGAAATCAATTGGGAAAAACACTAACCAAATAAAATCAACAGCAGTAGCAGTAGTACCTGATTGAGGCTGTCTTCAGCAGCCTTGCGTTCATCTAGGTTGGGGCTAAGTGCAGCTTGGAGTACGACGGCCAGGCTATGGGGATCCATTCTCTTTTCTACTTCTTTTTCGATTGAATCAATCAATCAATACATAACTATATCTATATGTGTATATGTAAAAGAATGGAACAACAAAAATAGTACAGGAGAAGTAATGGGAAGTGAATTGTATTGAGAGGATGGTATAAATTTTTCGCTTAGGGTTAACAGAAATAATGGAATTGTCTGGGATGATTATGAGGAGAGAGAGAAAGGGGTGGAGAGAGAAGGGATTGTTTGGTATGGAGGTTGCGGAGAGAAGACAGCGTAGCGAAGGGAATGAGAGAAACGGTGTGAACGTGCGTATTTAAATGATTAGGGTTTTAGGGAGACGACGACGGGGGTGAGCTCATTTAATTAAGCAGGAGTCGTTAACACCACGCGCTCCCTCTACGTGCACGTGGTATTGCAGTCTTGCAGAGTCTTTATTTGGTGGTCGTGAGTACCGCTACGTGGTACTTTAGTGTTGATGCTCTGAACGATTGCTCTTGTGGTGCTTTTGAGTCCTTCCGCATTACGTATTGGTATGGACTCCACCGCTATCCAATGGTGTGTTTCGAGGCCCTTCTGTCGCATAATTGTACTCCGTATCAATGTTAACTTTATCATCACCTTTCGTCATGTGACTTTATCCCGTATTAGTATGAAATCCACCATCACACCTCTAGTCGTGTGATTGTACTCCGTATTAGTGTGACTCCAGCATCACCTTCAATTATGTGAGTGTATTTTGTATAAATATAAAGTCCATCATCTTAAAGTGGTACTCTAAGGCCCTTCTGTCCCGTAACAATATACCGGAAACACTTAATACTTATCATTCTCATGGTAATAAATGTTTATAGGGATTATGAAGTGTCTTTTCATCATCAATTGCTTAACCATGTACTATTTGTTGTGGGTTCCCATATCTATATGCATGTTCAAATTTGTAAAAAGTCTATATATTATGAAATAAAGCGATTTATTTTCAACATGTAAATCCATACAAACAAGGTAATATCTATAGTCTTTGGATCATATTTTCGTGTTAGGTTTTATTGTCGTGAGATTATATCTTCTTTTTATTTTTTTTACAAAATAAAAAAAAATAACATTAGTAAACGCCCGACAACACTTATATATTGGAATTTATTACAAAATAAAAAATGGACAAAGCCAAAGCTCGACATTGACAGAGCATCTGTGGGGCAATAAAGGGGTTTTTACCCCTTAATGGAGTGCTTGCAGCGGATTTTAAAAAAGGGGCGGATAAATAAATTAAAAAAAAAAAGTGCTTGCTATTAGGTGAAAATAAGATCGGCCAAAGTGTTGGAATAGCAAAAGATACCAGAGAATAATCCCTGAAGATAAAACTTTAAGCATTATATGATTGGCTATGAAAGAGTTCAAGGCACTAGAGCCTCGTCATTTTTCTCTGTTTATTTTGTGTCCTCTTTTTTTAATGCGCACATTTGTTTGTTTTCGTTGTAGGTCTTTCCCAAGTTTTGGGTTGGAAGTAGAGTCAGTATCTCAAATAAAAAGTGAGCTACTTTTGGCATTTGATTCAGTACCTGGCTCCTGCCACTATTTTATGTCTATCATCCTGAACTGATCTTAATTTTGTTGGGGAAAATAAGAAAAGGGGTTGAAGTGAAATACGCAAAGTATTTTTGTTTTAATTTTTTTTCTAGGCCAGTGAAGAAAGGGTATGTACCAAGAAAAGTCATTTTGTTCTGTTTAGTGACAAAGGAAACTGGATTTGCAGAGTTTCTATCGTCTTTCCGGATGACCAATGATACTTCACAATCAGTCAAGGCAATTGGGGTGGCAGGATTTTAGTGGCAGGATTTTAGAAGTAAATTTCAATGGGGATGTTTTTCAGGAGGATGCTCAGATGCTGGGCTGTCCAAGAAGATCAGAGCTACTGGAAGCTTTGGTTGCTGAATCTATCATCGGCATTAAGAACCTCACAATCACTAGCTTTCAACCTTGTAGAAATTCGGGGCACACCCAAGTATCTAACAGGAAGCAAACCCTCGGGAATACCTCTCAAAACTTGCTTCAAATGATCATCAATACCGGCAAAGAATATAGAACTCTTGTTCGTGTTGGGCTGAAGGCCGAAGAGAAGATGGAAATCAACAAGGACTTCTTTAATCAGGTGAAAGGACTCAAGATCAGCACCGCAAAGAACAAACAAATCGTCAGCAAATTAAAGATGAGATGTGTGATGTTAAGACTTTGGCATTTAGGATGAAAAACAAACCCCTGCTGTCGACCTCTATACTGGAATATTGAAAAAAAAAAACTCCATAACCAGTAGAAAAAAGTACGGGGATAAATGATCCCCTTGCCTTTGCCCTCTCTAATTGCTAGGAACAAATCCCTCCAAAACACCATTGATAACCACAGAAAACATGGGAGTTGTAACACACCTAATAGCACACCTAGGCTGTCCTCTATTTTTATGGTAATTCTTCGCAAGTTCTTGCATGAGAAGGACATAGTCAACTATAGACCTCGCCCTTCACAAAAGTCAAGGCAGTAAAAGCTACATCCGATTGGCAAAAACTTTAGTCACACATTTGTAGAGAACGTTACAACAAGCAATAGGACGGAAATCCCTAATTGTGGATAGGGTTGTTAAACAAACCAAATAGCTCGAGCTTGGCCCAAGCAACTCGACTTTTGATATGTTCAAACTCGTTTAGAAATAATACTCGTATAAGCCAAACTCAATAACGTTTTTTTATTTGTTTATGAATTCAAGACAAACTTGAGAACATAGTATTTGACTCGATAGGCTCGTGAACAAAGAAGTCATTCCATAAATATTATAATTATGGGGGTAGAATTAATAGATGTCCCAAAATATGAGTTCAGCGTCAGGCTTTTATATGAATATATTTTCACTAGTTTTATATTACCATTGCATTCACATGGTTGGATTATTTAAGGGTTTGAGGGTTTTAATTTAATGAATATAGCTGGTAACTTAATTTTATATTTAATTTATGAGGTTTTTGTGGCCTATATATGATGTTAGTTCTTCTTTATGCCTTTAAATTAGCCCATTTTATTTTTGAACTTAACGAGTCTAGCTTGAAAGCTCAAAGCTTTATGAGTTTAAGCTCGTACTTGAAAGCTCGAGATTCGCTTGCATATTCTACAAGCCAAGCCAAGCTTATCACGAACAAAAAATTTCAAGCTCGAGCTTGAACAATTAAACTAAAAATTTCAAGCTCAAAACCAATCTTGAACACATGTAATAAGGTGCCAAGCCAAGCTTGAGCAATACTGTACTTGGCTTGTTTGGCTCGATAAACACCCCTAATTGTGGGAAGAGAACTGCATTTAGGAACCAAAGATCAGTGACATTCCATTGTCTCATCATATGACCAGTGTCAAAAAATAAATGGATAACTTGCAACACATCATAACCTATAACATCCTAATTTTTATGAAAAAAATATGGAGTTGTAACCATCGGGACTTGGGGCCTTAACCCATTTTATTGACCACATGACACTCTTTATCTCAACATAGTCACTAGAGCTGTAAGACTTGTTTTTGTAGAATCAGCAACCTACTAACTTGATAAGCACCTCTCCTTTGGGCAAAAGAAGTACCAAGCAAACCATCATAATACCCCAAAATTTCAGCATTCACCTTTTGATAGGCTGTCAATCTAACACCACTCTCATCCTTAAGGCAACGAGACTTTATTTATGATGAAAGAACCTTGTGTTTTGGTCCCTCAGGGAAGCAAAAAAATTTGAGTAACTTACCACAAGGGGGAGAGCTACCAATGAAAAAGCCACCACTAAAGGATGATGAGCTAGCATAGAGGAAAACCACATGATTAACAATCTACACAATAGCCCCATCTAACCCCACATTAGACTTTGAGGGACCACCTTGGATCATAACAACCTTAGACTCTGAGGAATTGATGAAACATATCCATGGTAGTAGGTTGACATGAAGTGAATGCCCAGTGAAAAAGGAGAAAATGAGAAGGTTGTGGGGCAAAGGGGAGGTGGTAGCAAAGGTTGATGAAGATAAAATTTCTAGTAGACTAGTTTTTTGAGAGGAAAAATTAGTTAGGGAGGGCACTGTATGTGATCCCACATCAACACACTTGTGTACTCACTTTTTGCACACACTTCAAAATGAGAAATACACTTCTATTTGTAGACACCATTAGAACAATTTAGACTAGGAACAATAATAGATTAAGAAAACTCCTAGAGATAATACTGTACAAAAAAGTTATAGATAAATGTGGATGGTGAAGAAATCTAGAT
Organism: Rhododendron kiyosumense; assembly: GCA_019656275.1. NCBI lineage: Eukaryota > Viridiplantae > Streptophyta > Magnoliopsida > Ericales > Ericaceae > Rhododendron > Rhododendron kiyosumense. The sequence continues at coordinate 5,206 of BPLS01021402.1, read as the reverse complement.
ATTAATATTTGTAACAATTTCAATGATTAATAAAGTTTTCACATTTAAAAAATAAATTTAGAAGTTTGAAGGACTAAGAAATCTAGATATTAATATTTGTAACAATTTCAATGATTAATAAAGTTTTCACATTTAAAAAATAAATTTAGAAGTTTGAAGGACTGAAAGTTTATAGGGTCTGGATCTATCGATGTGGAGGCTTCATCGTAATTTGAAAGGTTCCGAAGGGACCCAAAACTTTCTAGTGAACTCTGGAACATTTTGGAAGAATTCAAAACATTTTGGAGAAAATTAAAAAAAAGATTGAAATTATATGGAGAAGTGGTGATGACTTCAACATCCCTGACCTATTAAGACTTTAACCTTTACGAAGATGAATAGTGACAAAAATGTCCCATCAATGTTCCAAAAATAGAGGGTTAAACATCTTTTTTCCTCTACGTTTTCCAAATATAGAGGTTAAAGGTGAAATAAAGATTAAATAGATGAAATAAATAATTCCAAAAGAAAATATAAAGAAAAAAAAAGGTAAACAGAAAATTGAAGGGAGATTTAGCCATGCTTAAACCAGAACTGTTACAGACACCAACTGTATGTGCATCAAAGGTGCACAAAATTGGCATGTAGAGCTTACTTCGAGTTTCGAATGGATGATCCGGTCTGTTTAGTATATTTTTTAAAGAAAAAACAATCGAATATGCCCTCGTTAAATGAAATCTCAATGAAAAATTGGAAGATTGGATCGAGTACCTACATATATCCAATTAAAATTGATTTTTCACGAGTTCACTCAATTTTTCTAAGACTATTGAACGGTTCGGATCATTCGTACAGGACCAGAGTGGACTTCGCATGCTGGTTTGTGCACCTTTGGCGCTAGGGTTGTTAAACAAACTAAACTACTCGAGTCTGAGCTTGTGTTCGTTTGTTAAAAGTTTATGCTTAACATATTTTTAAAACTCGTTAATATTTCAACCCAAGCTTGAATAAACTATTATTCGGCTCATTCAGCTTATTAGTATAAAAATTCAAGCTGCTTGATATCGGCTCGTATTTAACTTGATTAAAGCTCGTTTGAGATCAGCTCGGCCTTAAAAATAAACTGAGCTTGAACATGTTTTTAAAACTCGTTAAGTTATCAAATCTAGTGTGATCAATTACTTACTTGGCTCGTTTGGCTCATTTATCACCCTTCGTCCGTGCACACACCGTGGGTGTCTTTAGGATTTTCGTGCGTAAATTGCAAGGAGGAAGCTATGGTACACAGGGTATACCGTATGTCTAAATTATGACAATTTGTGATTTTCATTATGTCGATTTTTGGTTTTCTAATACATATTTATGATTCTAATTATGACTTGTATTTTAAAATTTACCTGTTGAACAAGTCATTAGCAGGTTACTCATAATTAAAAAATATTGTTGTTACGTAACCATAATTATTCGTACCGAAATCCATAATACTTGTACCCTAACCAAATATATGTGTACAATATCAAAAATTAAATAATACTACACACAAATGTTATAACAACACCATAAATTGGCATTATCTTACCACAATAAGTCGTACCAAAAAAAATTGACTCGTATGATATTTCGTAACAAAATCAAAATATGTCGTACCAAAATCAACAATTGTTATACTCAAGCCAAAAATATTTGTAAAATGCCACAAATTTTATAAAATAACCACAATTGTTATGACAACACCTAAAATTGTCATTTTCTTAACACAACGTGTCGTATCAAAAGAAAACATATTTAAATACCACAAATTATATAACAAATCACAATTGTTATGATAATATCATAAATTTACGTTTTCTTACCACAATGTGTCGTACCAAAAGAAAATAATTAAAATATTCCACAATAACACATGTCTAAAAAACCACAAATTCAGTAATATAACCAAATTTGTTATGACAACACCATAAATTGACGTTTTCATACCCACAACGTGTTGTATAAAAAAAATTCAATCGAAATGTTCAGTTAACGATAGTTATAATAAAAAAATACAATACCACAAATTTAATAATATAACCAAATTTGTTATGACAACACCATAAATTGGGCATTTCATACCCACAACGAGTTGTATAAAAAAATTCAATCGGAATGTTTAGTAAACAATAATTAAAATCAGCAAAATACCAAACCACTAATTATTTTCAATTCCCACCACATTATTTTTTCAAATTTTAAAATTTATACCATATTATCTTAATTTTTTATTCCCCCCACACTATTTTTTTTAATTCTTATTTGTCCCTACACAATACCTCAATAATTTAATTCATCCAATAAATTCACCAAAAAAGAAGTACTATACCCAAATTTTTGAATACAACTACAATTTCCTCTCAAAATATTAGTCTAAATTAAATTATTTCTTTACAAAATTTAATTCAAAAAATCAAAATTCCTTCAATTTTTCATGAAAAAATGAGAGGTCACTAAAACAAATAATTACCCAACTGTGTCAAGATACGGATATTCAGAGTGGTGCACTTAACAATTGGCACTATATATTTGACAGGTGGATCGGTGTCAAACCTTCACCCTATGCATACAAATCCAAATTTAATGGTAGTCCTTGGAATTAGGTTGTGGAAGTACAATACAAATAATTTTGAAAATTTATTGTCATTGTACTTTCTTTTTAAAAAAATTGTTATAGTCGACATACTAATTTACACAAATGACATAAGTTATAATATGACCTACAAATGCAGGCCAAGCACTAAGAGCATCCGCAATGTAATAATCAAAAATGAATAATCAAAACTTGCCACGTCAGCTTTTGATTATTCATTTAGAAGATTGCTAAAGTTAGCAATGTGAAATCTCACATTGTTCATTTTGTACTCATAATCAAAATCAATGAGTCCACTGCCAATTCTTCCTTCCCTCCAAACTTTTACCTTTCATTTCATCCGAAAAAAAATTCCCGCCGGTTTGTCCCTCCAATTATTTCCCCGTCCCCTCTAATTCTTTCATGCCTACTGCCATTCTTGTCTATTTATTCTTTTTTCTTCCATCAATGAAAAATCACTATTCTCAATCATCTCAAACTATGGAATCAAAATAATATCAACAAAAAAAAAACTATGGAATCAGAATCACAATTGTGATAATAATTTGAATAGTTTTTTTGAAAAAAAAGAGTTTAGGGAAAATTTTAGTTTTTTCAAAAAGAAAACAAATTTTTTTTTTGTGTAAAAACGGTTTTTGAAAACAGTTTTTTTTTAAAAAAAAAAAAAACAGTTTTTCAAAATAACAGCTTTTTTAAAACTATTTTTTATAAATTTTTCTAAAAAAAATAGTTTTTAAAAGTTATTTTTTGAAAACATTGTTGAGAGATAGAATGTTTTGTGTAATGATGGGTGTATTTGATTGAGAAAATGTGGCGATCATTAGATTTGATTATTGGCAAAAAGTTGTTAGTTTTGATTATTCAAAGGCTAAAATTTGATGAGTTGCTAAGACATTGCTAAGTTTGATTATTACAATGTAAGCATTTTTTTTAGCAAACATTGTTAACTTTAGCAACCTTTTAGTTTTGATTATTACATTGCGGATGCTCTAAGACTGATGCATTTAAGGTCACTGTTTTCTCAAATTTTCAACCTGGAAATAGGGCCCCTACGTACAAGAAAGAATTATAAAATTAATAGCCTTTAGAATTTCAAATTCTCAATTATGTACCACAGCGAAAAGGTGTTAGAGTTTGGATATTTATCTAAAAGATCAGGGGTTTCAGTCTTGCACCCTTCATTCCTTTTTTTTTTTTTTTAAATGTCGTTTTTTGGTTAAATTACATAGAGTCCTTATAGTTTCATACTTCGACAAATCTAGTTGTTCAATTTCAATACAACATTAAAATCTAATAATGCACCATCTGAGCCCCACGTAAGGTGTGTTTTTTTTATAATCTAAATCGTCTATCTTTTATATAATATCAATTAGGTCATTCGTACCAAGAATGAAGTTGATGGCTTATAGCTAGACACTTAATTAGATGGAAAATATCATTCTATTATTTAATGTGCGTGCCGATGATGGAGCTTTCTAAACCTGATTGAGGGAAAAATTTACGTAGGTGAGTTAATCAACAAACATAAAAAAACTCAATGGATTTAATTATCATTACCGTGTCACGGTAGTATGGCTACCGTATATTCAACTACAACAGAGGACTAAGTTTCATATTAAATAAAAATTGAATGTACAATCTAAATGTCGTTAGTGAGTGTATTTTTAGAATGATTGATCAGGGCTGTTAGGATGTTAAGTTATATAATATTTAATTTGTGAAATTTTAGACATGTATCTTGCTTGGGTATAATAATTATTGATTGTGCTACGACATATTTTGGTCTTGTATCTAGTATCTTTTGATCGATTTCTTTTGGTACGACACATTGTGGTAAGTAAGTGCCAATTTTTTGTATTGTCATAACAATTGTGGTTATGTTATATAATTTGTAATATTTTACATATGAGGGAGAGGAAGAGAAAGTCAAGGAGGAGAGAATAACCTGTTACTTGCTAAGCCCTTTTTTTATTTTATTAATTGATTTAATCAATGGGTGGTCCAGATTATTCACTTTGAAATTCAAGAGTTTAAAATTATGGTGCGTACGGTACACCCCCTAATAAGGGGCGTGTACCATAGGACTACCAAATTGCAAATACCCAAATCCCAAAATGCTCGGAGAAGCAAGTTGGAGTGGACGGGCACGTCAAAACCCAGATCCTGGTTGTTGCATTTTGCGCACGGCGGGAAAGGGGAAAACATTTGGCGAAAATCCCTCCCTCCAAAACAATCAAAACAACACACTCATCCTTTCCCCCTTCATCCCCTCTCCTTCGTAACCCTACCACGTGTTCTCTCATACACACTGTGGAGGGAGAGAGAGGGTACACTCCAGTAAAGATCATTCTTTCGTCTGTTCCCCCTTCCTTCAAAACCCTACGACGAGAGAGAGAGCGAGAGAGAGAGAGAGGGTACACTCCAGTAAAGATCATTCTTTCGTCTATTCCCCCTTCCTTCAAAACCCTACGACGAATTTCTTAGATAAATTCCGTTGTCGTACTCAAATTCCACACCAAATCTCCCATCCTTCCCACACGAATTGTGTGTGTGTGAGAGAGAGAGAGAGAGAGAGAGAGAGAGAGAGAGAGAGAGAGAGAGAGA
>BPLS01021397.1:0-16804 GCA_019656275.1 Rhododendron kiyosumense | reverse complement strand
GTGCGGTAATGACACTGCATGTTTTCGAATGATATGATAGCCACGTTACTCGAAATTAATATTCATTTATCCAAACCATTCAATAAAATCTTAGAATGACTAGATTTTGTCTTGAAAAATTGCTGAACAAAATTTCTTTTATATATAGTTCGGTCCCCTCTGATCTCATTTCCTCACTCCTCAACTGTCTCTGTGCGTGTGTCTTCATCTAGTCTATCTCTCTCTCTCTCCATGTTCATGAAACATAACACACTTAACTTTCTAATGCATCACATGAACGAAATCATCCAAGACACCCATGCATTAACAAATATGCTCATATGCCTAAAACCCATAGTAAACAACTGAAGACTCACGAGCATGCTCATTGTAAACAAGAAAAATCTTTTTTTTTTAAATGATTTTAAAGATTTTTATTTTTATTTTTTGAATTGTCATAAGCATTGCATAAATGAAAACCAATAGCACTAAACAAGTGAAGCTAGATAAGAAAAACAGGAATACGCAAAGAAAAAAAAATGACTCAACCATAGCTCTAGTTAGAAGATAAAAAAAATGCAAATTAACCAAGACTATGGACACGATACCAAGCATTAAAAAACAAGGTCAATGCCTCCGGATGATTCAGCGTCAACTAGAGAATTGGAAGGCAATTCTACAGGATGTCTCAAATCTGACCTCCTTACCCAAATAGATCTAGTCTGGACACTAACTGATTTTTCTTTGACGTTACTGTGCACATACCTTTTATGATTACCTCCATTCTGATTAACATTAGTGTTGATACGGTGAATGTGATGATTTGTAGGATAACCATAAAGTCGAAAACAGTTAGGGCGAATATGACCTTTCACACCACAATAATGACACCCGGGAATAAATTTACTAGCAGTAGACCTCTGAATATATCCAGGCATTTTAACAAACATTCGAGGCTTAGCATTATTCTAAATAGGTTTAGCTCTTACCTCGTTATGCTGAGTCTGAGGTATTTTGGCACTTACTGGGACTTTTGATACAACCTTCGTACTCTTTTCATGTATCTTTTCTCCTTTTTCTAGACACGAAAAAGAGGACTGATACCCAAGTCTTGATCGGTCGCTGGTTGGTCTTTGAATATCAAGAATCTCATTTAATACTTTAGACCCTGCACTGAAACGCTTAAAAACAACATCAACATTTTTAAGTTCAGAATTCAACTTGTTGATTTTAACTTCTAAAGATTTGTTTAATTCAACAAGATTGTTTTTTTTCCCTTGAAAATCACAAACTGTCTTTTTTAACACTTCACATTCATCATTACTAGATTTCAAAGAGACTTCCAACTCTCTTATCTTGATTTGATCCTTCTCCAAGTCTTCTGTGAGATTAACAACATTTTTCTCACTAGACTCAACTTTACTTACCAGCTTAACATTCATGTGAGATATTTTCAAACTCTTCAAATAGAGTTTGTTTTAGTCATCTTTCAATGTCTCAAAATCTAAAGTCCCATCCACCTCTTCTTCCTCACTATCATCTTCAGAGTTAGACGATGCACACCCAAAAGATGCAACAAGAGCAACAACATTCTCATTATCACTACTGCTTTCGTCTTTGAGATAATCAGAACTACTAGAGTCACTATCATCATCCCAAGTCTTAACATTCAAGACTTTATTGTTCTTTCTATTTCCACAATCTTGAGCAATATGCCCATAGCCTTGACATTTATAACACCGAGGACCCGAGGATTGACCTTTTCTAATTTTTTTCTCTTTATCTTTGGAAGAATCAAATTTAATTTTTCCACTACCTTTATCTTTTGACTCCTTTTTAGAAGATCTCTTAGTAAAATTTCCTTTTTGAAAAGCCTTCTGAAATTTTTTAGTAAAGAGAGCCATAGCTTTAGTATCATACTCAACATTATTGCAGTCTAAATCAGAATCATCAACTTGAGTCCTCTTAAAAGCAATCGACTTAGCCGAAGTTTTAATTTTATCATTCACAGAATCATAATGCAATATGTCTGCTTCATAAGTTTGAAGGAGTTCGACAATTTCTTCAACAGACATGTTAGGAAGCTTTTTCTTACCCTGAAGCGTGGTGACTTTAGTTCAAAAACGTTTAGGCAGGGATCTTAAAATCTTTTTAACAACTTTAAAATCAGACATAGGCTCACCTAGGGTAAAACTTGTGTTAACGATGGCATTAAGTCTCGCATAAAAGTCATTGAAGGATTCATATTCCTGCATCCTAATCAACTCAAAGTCTGTGGTGACCCTTTGAAGTTTGGATTGCTTAACAGTGTCAGTTCCCTCATGAATAGTAACCAAAATATCCCAAGCATCTTTAGCAATTTCACAATTACATATGCGTGAAAATTCATTAAGATCAACAGCAGAAAATATCGCATTAATCGCTCGATCATTAGCAAAACGAGCAGTTTTCTCAATGTTGTTAAGCTCAGATTTAGGGACTATCTTCCCTTCAAGCGTAACCATGCACTACTACAAAAACCTTAAAAGATGACAATCAAAAAATTGAAACAATGACAGTTTTTGTAAAACTGTCATCGAAAATATGATGGTAGACTTTTGATGACAGTCTATCTTACAAACTGTCATCTTTGCGATATAAGATGACGGTTTAGAATAAAAGTGACATTATTATCTTTTTCTTTAATGTCAGTTTTTGCTTAAAACTGACATTAAAACATGCGCTTCCGGAAGCCCATATGGGAAACCTTTTAATGACAGTTTTCCTTAAAAGCGACATTGAAACTAAGCCTTTTTAATGACAGTTTTAGTTAGAACTGACATTGCAGTTGATAATAAAAGATGACAGTCAGAAAGTGTAATAAAAACATATAAGATGATAGTTTAAAACTGTCATCTCATACTTTCAATGTCTACGATGACAGTTTCATCCAAAACTGACATTAAAAGTGCTCATCTTAAAATTTTCGAAAATATACTATACATGTTTTTGTTTGTCTTTTGTTAACAATAAGCGTGCCAGCTCAGATGGTAACACGCGCGCGAGGAACTGAAGTTCTTGAGTTCAAGTCCTGGGGCAAGCAAATAATTGCTGGCCACACAAGTGCTAAGTAGGCGACACACAAGTGCCACTGGGCGGCCATGCGAGAGGCACGTGGGTGCCACGTGGGCGGCCACGCATTCGAAAGAGAATTGGTTTTTTTTTTTCTTGAATGGAGAACAGATAAGATGACAGTTTAAATCCGTCATCTTTGCGATTAAAGATGACAGATTAAGACTATCATCTTTTATCACAAAGATGACAGGTTTAAACTGTCATCTTATATGTTTAATGACAGTTTTTTATTGTCATAACAAATCTAGACTTTTAATGACAGCTCCATAGATGCCAGTTTCAAAACTGTCATCTTTCACGTTTAATGACACTTTTAAACTGTCATCTTTTACGATTATTGTAGTAGTGATGGGTATTGTGCAACCCGTAAGACAAGTATTCCAAACACTACTGTCAATAGCTTTTAAGTAGGCTCTCATCCTAGCTTTCCAATAGTCAAAGTTATTGCCATCAAGCATAGGCGGACGAGGAGTGGAGGAATTCATCTCCATAACAGTAAATCAATGATCAGATTTTTGAAAAAGTTTTCTTTTTAAAAAAAACTTTGATTAACCCGCTCTGATACCACTTGAAAGACCAAGATCGGATCACATCGAGATTTACTACTATGGATAACAAATTAAATTAACCAACTAATTTAATCAAACCCTAATCTATGTGATTATGCAAGATAATAAACGCAATAAATAATGAAGCATGCATCACACATAGATATACGTGGAGGTGGAAAACCCCAAGACGAGGAGAAAACCACGGGAGGGAAGAGTGCACTACGCAAAACGCGGAAACAGAGAGTTCTTACAACCACGCTATGACTCCTCAATATTGGTTAAGAATCTCTTTGCTGACTCCTCATGAACCGCTCCAATAGATGCTCCTTCGTATTCGACTCCACGAATATTTGATCTAGACGCAGGACTCCTCCTTTAGATCAACCTCCAATCGTCTTTGAACTCCTTCAAAGAACTCCACTTGATGTAGAAGATGAACAATCCATCTTACAGACTTTTTCTCTCTCAAGAAACGTTGTGGCTGCATTGGTTTCCTTTCTGAAAAAATAACACGCCTTATATAGGTTTTTTTTTTTTTAACCTAGCACAGCTTGCCCGAGCTACCTTTTATTGCTCTTTGAATTTCGTTCATCCGCCGCAAGAATACAAACAAGGGCAGCTTGCTTGAGCGGTCCCTCCAAGTTGCTCGAGCGACCTATTTAACCTTACTGCATCTGAATTCCCCTTGCATTCTGAATCTTCAATCCACTTCGGTTGAGGCTCTGATTACTAGCTAAACTTCAATTACACAAAAATGTCACGGAATTAGCCAACCACAAATAAGGAACTTACAATGTAGCTCCAATCTATTAGAAATTCAAAGAACCATATACTGGATATATTCAAGAAATGCTTAACAAACAAATAAAACTAAGATGAGAGAAACTTATTCACGGCTCTGCTGTGAACAAGTTTTTTATAGCAACAACTACTCGCGACCGTCTAAAAGTATTCTGGACGGTCCGGAATTTATCGAAACTTTTCCGGAAAAAAGTTGAACTCTTCCCCGGAAAGTTTCATTGACATCTGGGCCATCCAAAATACTTTTAGACGGTGATTGGCTCCGTAATAACTATTCACGACTCCTCTATTAAAAATTAAGATTCATTTCTACATGAAAGTAGTTATTGATAGGTGAACTTGTGCCTAATTCGGCAAAAATTTGTTAGGGTATCTCCAATGGCATAACCAAAATTGGATAATCATAACTTGTTATTTACTCTTTTGGTTATCCATTTAAGAAGTTGATAAGATTAACAATGTGAAGGCTCAAAATGGTCTATTATTAAAAACACATTTTTAGTAGAGAGATAGAGAGAGTTGAGAATAAATATAAGTGGGTGGTCCATTGATACTTGATAGTGATGGGAGAAGAGAGAAATGAAAAAGAGAGTGTGTGATTCCTATTAAATTTGGCTATCTAAAGAGAAAATATTGTAAGGTTAAGTTCGGCTAAGATTTTTAGGCTTTTTCTTGTTTTGTCTTTATTCAATTTTTTTCGCGTTTGTTATTTCTGCGTCTAGCTTTTGTAGATTATTGATTTGTATTGTCAAGACGCATCGAAAAACTAAAAAATTATGACTTTTACCCAAATATCTTTTGAAATATATCCAAGATAAAACCCCCAAAAAATCGGCTTTTTTGTATTTAACCGGCGATCAATTAGAGAATTAAACAAACATGAACAAATGAGTACTTTTTGTATTTAACCGACGATCTTCTCAAATTATGCCTTTCCACAACTGACTAATAATCTCCATACCCCCACCAAGTTGTTCTACATTGAGGGGAAGCAAAGGAAGTTTAGGAAAATTATTTTTCTTTCACCACTTCGAATGGGAAATTCGGCAAAGATAGAACAAGCATTAGTTAAATTTCACATTGGAAAATATGAGCACTAGTTCTCCAACAAATACAACAGATGGTGTATCAAATAGAAAAACCTGTATCAAACAACGCAACGCAAAAAGTTGATGGTATTTCAGTGAAAATTCACATGCTGCAATCTGTAGAACAACAGGTTGAAATTGTACCCAGCCTGCTGCGCGCCGACCATTTCTTGGAGATTGATTTATGATGTTCTAACTTACAGATATTTTCCCAGGTAACTCTCCGCAGAACCAACATGTAATTATGTTGCACGACGAAGAGAGAGTAGACCATATATAGAGAAGAGAAGAAATATATTGTAGAGGGGAAAGGAATTAATTTTACTTTTTAAAAATTGTATGCTACAAATCTTGAATTTGAAGTTTTCACCTGCTGTAATAACTTCTTATATGTCCTAGTTAACAGTAGTTAAGTATTATATATGGAACAGGGTTTATAATACTACTACTACAACTTTTATGAATATCTTCTTTTTACTAAGGGCCGGTACGGGTGGTAAAAGATAGATTTCTTTACGTCGGGCAATTTAAGGACTCAAACCTTTATAGTCTTGTTCCAACGATATGGAGAGGGTTCGCCTTAATAGACGAAAAAATACACGTTGAGGAGCCAAACCATCCTTCCATGCAGACGGGTCCTCCCGAACAAAAGGAATTATATGCCCGATAGTATGTTTGACACCACGTAAGGGTGTGTCATAGAGGATAGCCATGACCACGTACGAGACACGTGGTTAGGTCGGCAACACTAAGGGAGGGTGCATCAGGCCAAACAGTGTAATCGGTCAATTATAACATGCAACGTTGCCCAGCATAACAGTCGAGCAAAAGGTGCAACTATTAGAGTGCATGTAAACCCTAGTATAGCCAACCTACGAGTTAGAGTGGTTGGTTAGGTTATTCTGGAATATCTGAAATGAGCATCCTACGTGATAGAAATGGATCCCGTGAATAAGGGAAAGAGATTACGCTGATTGTATTATTGCTATATGGAACGAATTCCACATAGAAGAAGGATTCCTAATGAGGTAGTTAGGTTTCCGAACAAGTTAGGATACTTAAAACTTCATGTTAGCTGAGTTACACGTGTACGAATTGGCTTGAGCATGATCTTAGGTGGGTTATGTTTCCTTCTATTTATGGATAATCAAAAAGTATCTCAGGAGAGTCACACAAGAGATTAATATATTGTTTACAGGAAAAAAAAGAAGAGGAAGTTGAAATGCAGTTTACTCTTTAAATGCCAGAGTCTTGTTTTTGGTAAAAATTTTGTATCCGTATTTTGTATTGCAGTAGGTTTTATGTGGAGTTGAGAGTTAGTACTTGGAAAAAGGGGGAGGATATACCCTTTTTAGTTTTCACTTCCATTCTCGGTGGGGAAATAGTGAGAGCTGAGCTAGACATGAGACAAGGAGAGAAGAGTACGAGGGGTGTGTTTTGTAAAATTATGCGAGTATTATGGAAGTGGGTGACGGCGTTTCTTTAGTTATTTGTTGTTTGTTGAATTGGTTGTGGTGCTTGACGATCCCGGTTGTTATAGCAAGTCTACCCAAATTAATCTATAAATAAAGAGGTAGCCTAAGGAGAAAAGTATCACTGCTACAATAATAGATAAAGGCCACACTAAGAAGGTTTACAAAGATCACGGTTCTAGTAAAAGTGTGATAAAAATTGTAAGCTAAACTTTTAATCTCAGTTTAGGTCAAAGGCTAAGATAAAAAGTCGCGCTTAATATATTTTATCTCAGTTCTTTAAAAATTATGCTTGTAGATAAAAGACATCTTTCTTGTGGTGAGATAGAAGATTGAAACTTTAAAAAGACCTCACTCTTGCGGTGTGATAAAAACTGAGATGCAAAAAATAGCAAGATAAAAGACCTCGCTCTTTTGGCAAGATAAAGGACCGAAGCCTAAAAAAGATCTGACTCTTGTGGCATGATAAAACACTGATGTGTGAAAAAAACAAGATAAAAAACCTCGCTCTTGTGGCGGGATAAAAGACTGAAGCCTAAAAAATACCTCACTTTTGCGACGTGATAAAAGACTGACTTTTGCGGCGAGATAAAATACTAAAGTCTAAAAATGATCTCACTCTTGCGGCGTGATAAAAGACTGACTCTTGTGGCGAGATAAAGATTGAAGCCTAAATTTTAGATACTTTGAAGTTCTTAATTTTTTTTTTTTAAACAACTAGTCTAAGAGATATAAAGCTATGATGAACCTATATGTTTTGCTTTACTCACCTTTTAAGTTTATTGGGGAAACTTATGTGTGTCCCCATCTAGTTGGGATATTCGAATGTGTAACGTCCCGTAAATTTTAACAATTATAATATCAATTAAAGAATATTAATAGTAATTATAAAATTATCCTAATCATAATTATGCATTAGATATATACAAACTAAATTAAATTAGGCTTAATTATCCTATTTTTATTTATTAAATTGCATGCATAATAATCCTATCACCTCTCGCTCTCCTACTCGGCCTCTAATTCATCTCCCTGACTATATTTTCGTCCTATAATTCGTCCATCCCGGAACCTAATAGGACTCGACTTCTTTCAATCCAATTCCAACCGAAACTCTCAAAATTCCTTTATATATGCCCACTAATCCGACCCTAGGGTTCATCACATTATTTACCACGCCCCATCAGTCCAGAAAGGAGAGAAAAACAGGAGAGATCGAAGCTCCAATTTTCGGAGTTCTAGAGAGAGAAAAAAAGAGAGAGAAAAGTGGGTTTGCGTTCTAGAATTGATCGAAACCTAAATTGATCGTTCCAGACGCTTCCTACAATCCCTAGCATCACCGAACATCATCCAATTCGGTCCCGAAGTCCCCCGATTGAAGAACCCGAAACTTCCTTCCCAACTTTCCAAGTTTCGATAAAAATCAATTCGATCCGATTTGAGGTAGTATAATCCATTCCAACCCTTCCTCTAAGTATAATTATTGTTTTTAAGCATAACCCATCGTCCCCCATGGTCCCATGCATCGAAAACAGCGAGAAAAACCAAAAAAACATTTTCTGGACGCGACCTTGCGGCCGCGACCTTCGGGCCGCAAGAACCAGGCCTGGAGTTTGCGGTGGAGGCTCCCGCCGCAAGGTTGACTCGGTCAGACCTTGCGGTTTGGACTGTTTTGTTTCGAAACGGTTTTGCGACCTTCCAGACTTGATTTTTGACCCCCGAACTATTTTTCCTAGACTTTTCACATCTCAAAGATCATAACTTGTTGAGATCATATTTTTTTTATTTAATTATCTATTTATTAAATTATTTCTTAGTTATCGTTCAACGTTTACAAACGAAAATTTGTTACGACCTTTCAACCAACGTTTTAACACTCCAACTAATTTTTTTAGACTTCTTGAATGTCAAATACAGTAACTTGTTAAAATAAATATTTATTTTATTTAATTCATTATTTATTATTATTTTTAAGGTAATACCAATCAAAATTACTTTACGACTTCATAAACATTAATATTAATGCCGAATAATTTTATTTAGACTCCTTACTGTCCAAATATGAAATTATGTCAGTCTCAACATTTATTTTTATTATTAATTATTTATCGTCTATTTACTCTACTTCCGGTCACTTTAATTAACGTTTTCATGTAAAATTAATTCTTCGACCCTCGAACCCAACTTTTGACACTCAACTGATTATATAGGACATTTAGGACTCTTATTAGGGTTATGAGTAATTATTCTAAATATTTTATCTAATTAATGTATTTAATCAGCTTATGATTAATCTAATTAATTGGAAATAATTAATAAAAAGCCTAGAAAATATTTTATTAAAATTCTTATAAAAGTTTTACTTCATTATTGACATTGTGGCCATTCAAGAATAAGGGCAACGGCCCATTCATAAAAGGTTGTGTAATTGCATTGCTGATTATTTGTTTTAATTATTATTTGGTTTAATTGTTTATTGCATCGATGCCTGATTTGAATGCTAGATTGGACCCTAGAGACATGGGGTGGTATACGAATAGAATTCATTTAGACGATGCTAGATAATGGATGAATTGGAAAGTTTTATTTTTTTAGAATGCCTGCAGGCGAGAATTTGGGATGTGATGAGATTTGTGATGAGATTGAAACTGGCGAGAGTCCAGTGATGAATTGATAGACTGGCGAGAGTCCAGTGATGAATTGAAACTGGCGAGAGTCCAGTGATGATTGTGATGATTGTGGAAGCGGTATATAAGATAAGCGAACCCTAGTCTTGATTCAGGCATGATAAGCTTACCCCTTGTTGTAGTTATTGGGGTGCACACTCGGTATATAACTTAGGTGTACCTGCGACAGCAAAGGGAAGTGACCTCATGGGACCGAGCTTGGCTAGAGGTTGGGGAGGAAAGATCCCGCGGAGGAGATCTTAGATTACACGATAGGTTAAAGGATAGTAATGAATTGATTTATGTGAATAATCTCTGTTCTACTTTCTTGTATCATTTTATTCATATTATCCTGCTGCCTGTTAGTTGTAAAGTAAGAGGGGTAGTTGGGTTGGATTATGCTTCGGGGTGAACTATTTCACTCAGGTACGGATTGCCTGGCTTCCGTGCCAGATTTTGCAAAAAATCAGGAAGAGACACAGAATCCTGAAGGTGAACAATTCTATGTGGAAGAGAACCAAGAGATGGGAGCCGAGCCAGAATACGCTTGGGATCCATATCAATCCTAGAAGGCGGCTCTGTTATTTTATTTAGTTTTTTATCACAAAGACTATTTTTCAGTATTTCAATAAGGATTTGTAATAGATGAATCGTTAGGGAGAATTATCCGTTTTGGATTTTGAATTTAAATTAATAACTTTTTAGAATTTAATATTTAATACCTCCGATTTTATTTCCGAAAATCGGGGCGTTACAACTTGGTATCAAAGCTTTAGGTTCAAACCCTCGGCCTTGGGTAGATTGGGTAGATCACGATAGACTGAGCATAATACTACAAGATTTAAATGACATTATTTGAAATATACAGAAAACTAACGATAAATATATTTTTCTTGCTTTTATAGATGGACCCCACATTCGCAAACCAACTCGAGGAGGAATGGAGCAGACTGCAGGACTACCTGGAAAACTCTGTAGGATCCAACTTCACTTTCCGAGACCCTTATGTACCTACCGAGTTCCCAATTATGTATGCTCAGTACCAGCAGCTGATGGCGAATCCGCCAAACCAGAGTGGGGCATACACGGCTCACCATCCAAGCCCATGGAGAAGGGCTAATCTCGAGAGGGAAATTCGTAATATCTTAGAAAGCATTCCAGGCTTTGATATACGGAGCGAACCCTACCACTCACATTATAGAGATATGGATAACCAGCCTCCGATTCCCACTCCAGACCAGAACCCTAACCCTCCCAACATTCAAGAGGAGGATGAGATGGCCCAGTTAACTACAGAAGTAGAAAACCTAAGGGCATTCATGACAACCACCCCCGGGTTTCCCAATGGAAGATGATTATTTGGCAGGAATGTTCCCTACCCTCTATCGGATGAGGCAAGCTCATCAAAGGATCGCAACTCTCTTTAACGCCCTCACTCACTCCACTGATGACGAGCACGAGATACGAAGAATGTTGGCCTACATTCTGGGGGTAGACATGGGAATACGAGAGGAAGACCCAGAGGAAGATATAGACCCTGAGGAAGATATAGATCCTGAGGAAGATCAAGATCCTGAGGAACCGCCTGAAGAAGATGAAGATCCTGAAGAACCCCTGGAGGAGGAAGAGGATCCAGAAGAGCCTCCTTTTCAGGATCAGGATGAAGAGATGGAAAATGCTGAACCAGAAGTGGAAGGAGATGAAGGAAATAGCACTGATAGTGAGGATGGATTTTTGGAAGATCTAGAGATGGATGACTATGGCTGGATGTTACCCGTAGATGCACCAAGGGATATGGATGCTGAGCTGCAGTGGTGGCTAACGAATCAACGGCTCGAAATGCAGGAACCTCCTCCTTCTCCGGCCCCCATACCAATAGAAGAGCCTGACAATGAATGCGAAGTCATAGACGCTGATCCCCCACCTCGTCCTAGTATGGCTCGACCTGCAGGAATCCCATGGGTAGGACACCATTCCAGCTATGATCCAAACACTTGGGTCTACATACAGCTAGAGCCACTATACCCTTGTCCTTTCAAGATCCGATCCCAGTCCGCTTACTTAGGACTAGTAAGGATCGTAGCCCCATGCTATAATGGATATTATCTCATCGAGGTACCCCGAGGATTCCGAGAGCATTACACCGATCGCATCCACTATTCGCGTGTCACAAGAGCCCGCCCCGAGCAAGAGCATCGTATTATTCCAGAAAATGCTGACTTCACTGATCACGTCACATATGTGGAGATACCCGTCCGTCTCGTACCGTATCCCAACCTAAATCCCAATGGAGGACAGCAGGAACCCCTATGGCGAGTGACTTGGCGTTGCTATGGACTTACAGAGGACACCGTAGAGAAACAAAGTCTTCTAGCGGAGCATTTCCCTGTGCTTTTCGATTGACCAATTTTTTTTTAGTATCTACTAGTCATTTGCGCACAACACATTTCGTTTATTTATTTATTTATTTATTTTTTTTTTTTGGAAACAATTGTGGTAGAAGGAATTTTTATGACATTTTTTTTTAGGAATACAACTGTGGTAGTAGGATTTATCTCGATTTTTGGTAGCTGCACATCTAAGTAGTGTGTTTTGGCATGAATGATGTGTTTGATTTATCATGTAATAAAAGAAAACTTTCTTATGATGTTTTGTTTCCTCGTATCTAATAAATATACGAATATATATATTCTTGTAATAAAACCCCCCCTTACTAAATTTTAACATAACGGTATCTAGATGGAGGAAGCAAGAGACGACCAGAATAACGAGCAAAACAATGGAACCCCTCAATCCAATGGCCAAGTTGGGGCTACTGAGCTATTCCAACTCATGCAAGCATTCATTACTGCTGCGACTGCAAATAATCAAAACCCACGTGGAGCCCCACACGGAACTCGAGGGCCAATGACAAGGAGTCAAGCATTGAATGAATTCTGCAAGCGTCGTCCGCCCTATTTTCAAGGAGAACCTAACCCCACAGCTGCGGAAGCTTGGCTGGCAGAGATCAAGAAAATTCTCGAAACCCTAGATATTCAAGAGGCTAGCAATCGAATTGCCCTAGCTACCTATCAGATGCAGAGTGAAGCTCAGCATTGGTGGGACTTGATGAAGAACACTCATGATGTGGCAACAATGACTTGGGACCGATTCGAGGAGATTTTCCTTGACAAGTATTTCCCAGCACCTGTCAAACAGGCACTAGCCGCGGAATTCATGAACCTCGAGCAGGGCACAATGACCGTGACCCAGTACGCAGCACGGTTTGAAGAACTGTCTCGCTATGGCGCAAGAATCATACCTACTGATGATGATAAGGCAAGGAAGTTTGAGTGGGGACTCAATGAAACGCGCCGAGCGGTGGTGGCGCAGACGCTTCCCACCTACTCACAAGTGGTGCAATGCGCACTTAAGATGGAGAGAGAAACCCTGGATTTTAAGACGAGGCGTGAGCAGAAGAAGGTAATACCAGCAGTTGGAGGACCTATTCGCACCAATCCTAACAACCGGAGTGCCCCAACCCCTCACCCCTACTATCCTCGCCCACAACCATCACAATCCAACCCAGCTTGGAGAAACCTTAACCCAGGGTTCACTCGAAACCTTAACCCTAATCCAAACCAGATCCAAGTACTGAACCGAGGTCTAAACCCTAATCCTGGACCAAACCGCAATCCCCTTCCCCAAAATCAAAACCTGGATCACCGCTGTTATTACTGCCAAGAGGAGGGACATATCAGGAGGAATTGTCCTAAGTTGAATGGCACTGGAAACTATGGAGGACCGCCACAAAATCAGGTCAGGGCTACAGGAATTGGAAGTCAGAATCAGAACCAAGCTAGACCGGCTTGGAATGGTAACCAACCCGGAGGACAGAACCAGCCTCGAGGTGTGTGGAACCAGCCGCCAACTCAGAACAGAGGATTGAATGGGCCAGTGCAGCCCACTGCTGGAAGGGTGTTCGCACTGCAAGGCACAGAAGAGGAGATGGACCCTGCAGTAATCCAAGGTACCCTCACTCTTTATAGTACATGCGTTCAAGCATTATTTGACTCTGGAGCTTCGCACTCATTTATATCTGCCGCATGTGTATCCGCACTTGAATTGGAAACTGAACCTCTAAAGACAACTATGCATGTGACCTCACCATTAGGGGGTAAGATTCCGATAGTATTAATCTGTAGAGAGTGCGAACTAGAGGTATCGAACCTACGATTAACATGCGACTTACGAGTAATCGAAATGACGGACTTTGACGTCATACTTGGGATGGACTGGCTGACTGCTCACCGAGCTGTCATAGACTGCCATCAAAAGATGGTGACAGCTTATTCGCCAGATGGAACATGTTTCAAGTTTAAGGGGGATAGACAAGACCCAACTGCACCCTACGCGCACAAAACAAAGTGGCATAGGAAGCTCGCTGGTTGGTTAGCGAGTCTCAAGTTGGAGGAAACGGACCGAATGGAGTTAGGCCTCCCTCGCGTCGTCTGCGAGTATGAGGACGTATTTCCAGAGGAATTACCAGGATTGCCACCGCCAAGGGAATTGGATTTCACCATCGAGCTACAACCTGGCACGGCTCCAATCTCGATGGCCCCGTATCGGATGGCTCCAGCAGAACTACGAGAGTTGAAGACGCAGCTACAAGAACTCTTAGAAAAGGGCTTTATTCGACCTAGTACCTCACCTTGGGGAGCTCCAGCGCTTTTCGTCAAGAAGAAAGAAGGAACGCTCCGACTTTGTATCGACTACCGCCAGCTCAACAAAGTCACCATCAAGAACCGATATCCCTTGCCGAGAATAGACGACTTGTTCGACCAACTGAGAGGGTCGACTTGTTTCTCGAAGATTGATTTGAGATCTGGGTATCACCAACTGAGAGTTCGAGATTGTGACATACTCAAAACGGCGTTCCGCACACGTTACGGACACTATGAGTTCATAGTCATGCCGTTCGGCCTAACCAATGCTCCTGCTGTTTTCATGTGCCTGATGAACCAAATTTTCACGCCGTACTTGGACAAATTTGTGGTAGTGTTCATCGATGACATCCTTGTGTACTCTCCAACGGAGAAAGAACACGAAGACCATTTGAGAATTGTCCTCCAAGTACTTCGAGACAACCATTTATATGCGAAGGCCAGCAAGTGTGAATTCTGGATGAAAGAAGTCAAATTCCTAGGACACGTGGTGTCAGAGAAAGGAATCTCAGTTGACGACAGCAAGGTAGAAGCAGTCATGGACTGGAAAAGACCTTCTACGGTGTTCGAGATTAGAAGTTTCTTGGGATTAGCTGGTTACTACAGAAGATTCATTCAGGACTTCTCCATCTTGGGAAAGCCATTAACACGACTGACCCAAAAGGGAGTTAAGTTTGAATGGAACGAAGCATGTGAGAGATCCTTTCAAGAACTTAAGAAGAGGTTGACTAGCGCTCCTATACTGGTCATACCCGAACGAGACGCGGAGTATACTGTGTACTGCGACGCATCCAAAGATGGATTAGGAGCGGTACTCATGCAAAATGGGAAAGTCGTTGCTTACGGATCCAGGCAGTTAAGGCCGCATGAAAGAAATTATCCAACTCACGACTTGGAACTAGCAGCTGTGGTATTCGCCTTAAAGTCTTGGCGACACTACCTGTACGGAGAGCAGTTTGAAGTGTTCACCGACCATAAAAGTTTGAAATACTTGTTTACTCAGAAAGAGCTAAACATGAGACAAAGAAGATGGGTGGAATACTTAGAGGACTTCAATTTCACGATGTCCTATCATCCTGGAAAAGCAAATGTAGTTGCTGATGCACTAAGTCGCAAGAACCGAGGACACGTGGCTAGTTTAGCCATGAGAGAATGGAAGATGATGGAAGACCTTAACGGGTTCAAGCTGCAACCAACCGCCGAAGGCACCGGCGCTTGTCTCTTCGCCATGGTCGCCACACCAGCCTTACACCGAGAAATCCTCTTAGCCCAAACCTTTGAACAAGAATGTGATTTCATCAGATACCAACTCTCAACTGGAAAGGCAGCAGTTGGGTGGGAAATTCATGCTGACAAGAGCCTTCATTTCCAAGGAAGAATTTTTGTACCTAATATCGGTACTCTTCGAGAAGCAGTACTTAAGGAATTCCACCATTCCAATTTCGCCGTCCACCCAGGAAGCACCAAGATGTACCAAGACCTCCGTCGACAGTACTGGTGGGCTGGAATCAAGAGGGATGTAGCCAAGTACGTCTCATCATGCCTCACTTGCCAACAAGTGAAAGCAGAACATCAGAAGCCTGGTGGAACGCTGCAACCTTTGCCTATACCCGGATGGAAGTGGGAACATATCGCCATGGACTTTGTAACAGGACTTCCTAGGTCTCTGCAATCAAACACCGCCATTTGGGTGATAGTCGATCGTTTAACCAAATCTGCCCACTTTTTACCCATGAAGATGACGGACTCAATGGACTCTCTCAGCAGACTCTACATTCGAGAAATCGTACGATTACACGGTGTACCCGTATCCATTGTGAGTGATCGAGATTCACGATTTACATCGACCTTTTGGGATAGTCTGCAGAAAGCATTGGGAACTGACCTTCGTCTCAGCACCGCATTTCACCCACAGACAGACGGACAATCCGAGAGAACAATCCAGATTTTAGAAGATATGCTCCGTGCCTGTATTTTGGACTTTAAGGGAAGTTGGGAACGACACCTACCCCTAGTCGAGTTTGCTTATAACAATAGTTATCAATCCAGCATAGACATGGCACCATACGAAGCTCTGTATGGGCGTCCTTGTCGATCGCCAGTTTGTTGGACTGAAGTGGGAGAAACAAGCTTACTGGGACCAGAGTTAGTCCGAGAGACAACAGAGAAGATCCAAACCATTCGCCAACGACTCCTGACCGCACAGAGTCGACAGAAGAGCTACGCCGACAAAAGGACCAGACCCTTGACCTTTCAGGTTGGAGAACACGTGTTCTTAAAGATTAGACCACGAAAAGGAATTATCCGATTTGGAAAGAAAGGGAAGCTGTCACCACGATATATTGGCCCTTTTGAGATCCTCGAGAGAATTGGAGAAGTGGCGTACCGCCTAGCACTACCGCCACAACTGGACCGAGTTCACAACGTGTT
>BPLS01021396.1:0-15263 GCA_019656275.1 Rhododendron kiyosumense | reverse complement strand
TGATTGTCAAAGATACAATTCGACATGATTTTCAATGAATTACTGAGAAGTGACTTTTGAGAGCGAGATTTCCACAACAGGACTTTATTGAACAAACATAGATTGGTACAGCACCAATTTGAAGAAATGAACCATGAGGGATCGTAATTTGAATTCAAAAATTGAGTTTTGAATTGCACATATGTACAGTACGGTAGAGTTTGTACCATGCAGTGGAGTTATTTGAGATGTGTACCGTATGGGACATTTGTCCACCATACGGTAGAGGGAGTTACGAGATATAAATGTTAAAACCGTTTCAGTCGGTTGATATTCAAAAACTCCGAACTCTTTTCTTCCTTCTCTCGACTTCTCTTCAACCCTAGGTTTTCGAACTTCAATTTCGGGCCATGGATCGTGATGGGGATAACACGGGTGATGCCCCGAGCGGCAGTGACGGCGCGGTGGTGCGGGCAACCGAGCCTGGTTGGGTTCCAGTTGTTGCCGAGGAGATTGGTTTGACATTGGGCGAGGGCCCAGCTGCTACAGTCGAAGGTGGTGGTGACGGCGGAGCAATAGTCACACCCATGGACAGAACCGAAGCTATTGAGGGCTTCATGATTTCGACGGTAAGAGATGGTGCGACAGTGGGTGGCACACCAATCGAGGGTGGCTCGGTGGCAACGGTTGAGGAAAATACAGGGGTCATGAGGATGGAAGACTGCTGTACGGGAGAGGTGGAAGTAGAGGTGGAGATCCGTACGGTGGAGATTACGGCTGGTGGGGGTGATTCCATAATGGGTGAACACCGTACGGTAGAAGTAGAGCACCATACGGTGGAGGTTTCAACTGATGGTGGTGATACAGTAATGGGGGAACACCGTGCAGTAGAAGAGGAGCACCGTACGGTGGAAGAACCGACCGAGGGGGGTTCAATGGGCTCTGCTACAAGCGTGCCAGCGACGCCGGCGAGTACTCCTTTTACTCCGGCTGGTTCAGTCATTGAGATGGAGATTGGGGGGCTAGATGTGAGCGTGGAGCATCGGGCCATGGAGGAACGAGGAACGCCGGCCAGCGCTACTCCTTCAGAGTTTCCGTTTACTCCATCGGACACACCTATCGAGATAGAGAGTAGAGGGGCTGAGGATGAGGATGCTGAGGCTGTTGCTCGGAGATTGGCGAGGGGGAAGTCCGTAGTGGGAGAGAGCAATGGACAAGATGCGAGGGATCCACTGGCGACTCCTCTGTTTAGGCCACCCATTGGCTCATCGAGGGAACAGGGGGTGAGTCTACGAGACACTTTAGAGTGCGCGGACCCTCGGGACTTGAGTGCTCGACCGGCGGAGGCTCCTTTGTTGGCAAGCGTACTGGCAAGAGAGGAGGCTTTATAGGAAGCGGAGAGAGAGGAGGAGGAGAGACAGAGAGCGAAGGAGGGTCCTCGGGTTACCTTGGTGCAGGAGGTGGAGGCAGCGGCGAGGGAGAGGGCAGCTTTTAGCGAGGAGTCTTATGTGCCTCGCGTTCACTTCTTCATACCTTTTGGGGTGGACGCGTTCGTGCCTCGTCAGGTCTTACAGGAGGAGCAGGTGCTGCATGATCCGGGGAGTCATATGGGGATGTCCGGTCCATTGGTAATTTCAATTTCAATGCCTTTTATATTTCTTGTTTTACATGCTTTTTTACATAATAGTTTCCTATCTTTGCTTGCATGCACGTTTATGTAAAACAGGAGGACACATCAATGGCTTGTTATGGGGGGCCTGCTGGGTCCCTCGAATATTATGAAGCTTTAGATCCTAGGGTACGGAACTTGGTTGATGCCGCGGGTTTTGGCCCTTTTATTCGGACCTTGTTTACAGGAGGGCGATCAGACCGTTTTCTAGTGAGGGCTTTAGTAGAGCGATGGTGGAACACCACAAACACTTTCCACCTTCCATTCGGTGAGATGACCATCACACCATTAGACTTTGCAGAGATTACCGATTTAAGGGTAGGAGAAGACCCGATACCTTTTGACTCAGAGTTATATAGAGATCAGAGGGCTTTGGAGTTTTACTTAGGACCGGGGTTTTGGGCGGCTGATGCAATGGTGAAATATTCCCAATTTGAAAAGGGGTATTAGGATAGGACTCCGGTGGATGACAAGGAGGTAGCACAGATGGCCCGGGCTTACCTTCTTTATCTTTTTGGCGCATCATTGTTCCCAAACAGGCGTAATGGTGTACACCTGGGTTGGTTGCCAGCGTTTCACCATCTCGAGCAAGCAGGGAGGTTTGACTTTGGAGGGCTGTTTTGGCTACCTTGTACTGCTTTCTTGGGAGCGCGTACGACTTTAGGTGGTTGCTGGAGAGTTTTGGAGGTAATATACTCAATTCATGCTTATCTTTTTAATTCCTGTATTACTTGCTTTTTGATTTTCTTTTACTGATGCAATTGCTTAACATGCAAATTTGGGCTTTTGAAGTATTGGGGATGTACGGACCGGAGAACAAGTATGAGAATCCTCGAGTGCTACCCCGAGCATTGAGGTGGGCGCCCAAGTACCGTCAATCTAGCGAATTCCGAGGAAACTTGAGGGAATTTTGCCTTTTCCTTGATAGGACGTCTGGCGAAGGGGTAAGAACATTCTGGCTCTTTATTCTTTTATTGCGCGACATTGTTCCTTTCCTAAGGCATTCTTCAATTTTCCGCAGGTTCTGTGGAATTTATGGACCGGGCTGCGAGCAGACTTTCTTGTCCGAAGTCGGGAGGTGACTTGCAGCCACGTTCTATTGGAGTCGCCTTTTGGTTGGCAATGGTACCTGGGGGAGCGGGTGACACGCCAATCCTTGGGGCTTACGGAGTTCAGGGTTCCGGTGGGTGTGCCACTCTTCATGTTGAAGACGGGGGATTATACTCAGGAGGAGATAGAGAGGCACACGAGGCCAGTTGAGGACTTGATAGCTTATCTTAGCCCCTCGATGGACTATGCAGGCTATAGAGAGAGATACTTAGCTTATCGTCTTCGGATGGTAGAGCGACTATCAGGTGCTACGGAGGGGGGAAATGAGAGTGAGGCGGCGTCAGGGGCCTCGGGGAGTAGGGGGAGCAAACGAGGTGGTACTAGCTCACATCGCAGGTCAGGTAGGGGACGAGGCACTGGACGGGTTGCAGAGGTGGGGCACACTTTCCCGGAGGTGAGCAGGGTGGTGTCGGTAGTGACACGGGAAGGCATTGAAGGCGAGATCTCTATCCCATCACGTTCTGCGAGCATTACTTTACCTGAGGCCGAGGTATGGGATTTGACTTGTTATTTTCATTTCTTGCAAGCTTATTTGATGTATACATGTCATTCTAATGTGCTGAATTTGTCTCAGGTACCATGAGCATGGGCAGAGAATGTATACCGGCTGCTATTGGACTGCTTTACGGTGATTCGCCAAGGAGCGATGGGTGTATCACCTGAGGTTTTGCCACGCGGGGCCACAGCAGCTGCACAAAGAGGTGGTGCCAGGCGGAGAAGTTCAAGTGGTGGATCAACCGACCGTAGGGGAGGTCGTGAAGAGTCATCCAGCCGGGGAGGAGGTCGAGGCGAGGCTACTAGCCGTGGAAGAGGCGTTTGGGTATGTTTTCAAGTTATTTTCCTTTTATGCTATTATTTCCGATGATTGCTTTCTAATGATACCTCATAATGTAGATTACAAGGCAGCCTGGGGCGATTCATAGACCACGCACAAAGAATGCGAGAAGCAATCCGCCTCCTGTTCAGTCTACTTCTACACCGGAGAGAGTCTTGCGAGAGAGGCGTGCGCGGCCAGCAGAGGTGGTGGAGAGAGGTGGAGATGATGAGGAGGAGGAAGAAGGAGGAGGAGACAGCTTGTCAAGCAGCTCAATTTCTGACCCTCATTACGTACGGCCTCTTAGCTAGCGGAGTGACGACGATGATGATGACGACGACGATGATGGCGATGATGGTACCTCTTTTGAGAATAGGGAATGACCACAGAAAATGGCACGTCGTTGAGTCTTTACTATTAGTTCTTGCGTTTTGGGAGACAAGGCCTGTGTGCCTTTTTTTGCTTTGGACGACTGTTTGTCCCTTTTTCTGATTTTGCATAGATGGGGCTTGCATGCCATGACAGGAGTACTTATGTTTTAGCTTTTGCATAGGTTTCACTTTCAAACTCATTATATAGATGTTGTTTTTGGGTTTATAAATAAGCTTGTTCTTTTAATGCATTTGTACCACACATGTTTATTTTGAACATAGAAGTCATAACACCGAGATAATGAACGTTTGAGCCTTAGAACTTTTGAGACACGAAATGGTTTCAGTTAAATTGGTACCGAAACCTGTAATATGTGCAAACTGACTCGGAAGATACTGCTGTCAAACCATGGACACTCAAAATGACTGTCATGACTTGAGAAAATGAAAAGGTTTGTTTTCAACTTGAGACTCTTGACACTACAATTCCATTGGACTAGAATTATGGACTCGTGAAACGCCAAATCCCAGATTTTGGGCCCAAACTTGAAACTGACACCCTTACGCACTTATAGCATCATAACATGACTTGTAGAAGTTGATAACAAGGAAAGAAACCCGTCTTTTGAATAGTATGACGCGAAAAAATGAGCTTTTGACAGGAAAAATGGGCTTCGGGGTACCAAACTTGCGTCTTTTGGTCCAGACTTGAAACCAACCATCTCTCAAAGTCATATTATAGTAGTATGACCAATTGGTGCGGATAAAATGAAGAAAATGCCTCTAAACCAGATTTTGACAGTTCGTACACATGGTTTCGGATGTTTTCGGGCCGTTTTATGTACCAAACTTGGAAATCGTGGTTCGGAGCTGCAACCAGACCTTCCGTGAAGTCACTTTTACACAATGTGACTTGTATGTGCAAGCCCAACTGACTAAAATGCCCCAGAACAAGTTTTGACTCCCTAGAACCAAAAATCTGCAGACACAGTGGGGATACTGTAACGTATGGTAGAACTTTGTGCCGTACGGTGGATATACATCTACCGCATGGTAGAAATTTGTAACATACGGTGGAGATATGTCTACCGTATGGTGGATACTTGTAACGTACGGTGGAAATAGAACTGTCATACGGTAGAGGCCTGACAGGACAAAACCTGTAATCAGTCTTGGTATCCTCTTTACTTCCCTTTATGCTAGTTGGCCGTTTTCCCACTGTTTTGCAGACTGTTAAAGGCTCTGCACTTGCCTCTTTGAAGGATTTTGAGGGACCTTTCTCCAAAGGTCAACGCGTTCTTCGACGTGGCACGCATACCGAGACACCCTTTCGAAAACTGAAAGTACGCTGATTCTTCCTATAAATACCCTTCCTTGCTTTCATTCTTTTCCATAATCAAAATCATTTCTCTCCCCTAAAGTCATGGACTTTCCCGCCTTGATGCATCCATGGCTTGACGAGCTTGATGGCATTGATTGGCTGAATTGTCGCTCACATAGGCTAGGTTCTCTGCGATATGTTCGAGACGTTATCATACGTCCCGAGCTCCTGCGTGCTGCTACCCAAATGTGGGACCCAGAAGTACATGTGTTCCGTTTCGATTTTTCAGAGCTATGTCCCACTGTAGAAGAATTCCATGCTTATCTTGGGGGTTTCGACCTGGAGGTTCCGGTTAATCCCTTCAAGAAGATTGGAATAGCGCAAACTTTGTCTGAGAAGTTGGGATAAGCAAAAATGCAGCCAAGTCCTTAACTGAAGGCAAAATGCTGAATATTCCTCGTCTTATCAACCAATTCAGAGGTAACAAGTTTGCTTTGTGCTTATGTCTGCTGGCTGCCTTTCTGCTTGTGCAGCCTGACGGTCAGGCAAGCTCTTTATTGGTAAGCGTGGCTGCCCAAATTGACGATCGCAAGGATGTAGCTCTGATGGTTTTAGCTGTAACAACCCTGATTTTCGGTCAATGAAAATTTAGTTAAATATTTGAATTTTTATTGATTTCTTGAATCTGCTTCGATTTACTTTTAAATTCCTGTAATTGTTGTAATTGCACTTTAGCCCTTCAACTTTTATTTCTTGCACTTTAGTCCTATTTAGCTAGCATAGTTAGCTTCTAACCCTCCGGTTGGAGAAACTAAACTAGGAGGCCATCTAGTCACCGTAAAATGACCGTTTTGCCCCTCATTGGAACTTTTGACCCTTTTGGACCCTAGATTAAGAATTTTAATATTTTTTTTCTTTCAATCAAATTGGTTATATTCTTTGTCCATTGGACAATAATGGTTAGGGAAACTATTACCCATTGGATAATAGAATCCCATTTGTTTATATTAAAAGTATACTTACTTTAATGTACTTTTTGATTATTTTAATATTAAAAGTGACCTAATAACTATTATCCATTGGATAATAGGGTGAATCTTTCAAGGTACCATGGGATTATTAAACTAATCTTTTTCTTAAGCCATGTAGCATAGTACTTAATATTTTAAATTCAAAAGTACATGGTACCAATATTCCAAAAGTACCCTTTTATATTTTTTTTATTGGGATTCTAACCACTATTGTACATGTGTATATATGTATATATATGTATTGGTACCTAGATGGATATAATATTACCTAAGCTACCTAGGCCTAGTTATTAGTTGGTGGGCAAAATCCTAGACTTAATGACTATATTGATTTTCCTTGCAAAAAGTACTACTTTTTATTTGTTTTTCTTGCATATATGACACATGTGTGTGTGTATATATATATATATATATATACACATAGCAAGAGAGAGAGGGATAGAGAGGAGAGAGAGCCGTGGGAGAGAGAGGGAGAGAGGGGGGGCCGGTTGTGAGGGAGAGAAGGAGGGAGATTTGTTGCGTACTTGGCATTGAATCACCAAGGTACTTCCAATCTTTGAGATT
Organism: Rhododendron kiyosumense; assembly: GCA_019656275.1. Classification (NCBI taxonomy): domain Eukaryota; kingdom Viridiplantae; phylum Streptophyta; class Magnoliopsida; order Ericales; family Ericaceae; genus Rhododendron; species Rhododendron kiyosumense. The sequence goes on along the minus strand of BPLS01021396.1, from coordinate 8,404 downwards.
ATATTCTTCCAAACCAAATCCTAACTCCATTGTACTCTTTTGAACACCTTGCAATTGTTTGAACCATTAGATCTTGTACCATTCTCATCTCCACCCTTCATTTGGTTCAAAGAATCAAATCTAGTACAAACCCTAGCCATGCAACCCTAGGATTCTCCTTTGATCTTTCAAAAGTTGGCTTTACATGTGTCAAAATTTGAGGGAGAAAGAGAGAGAGGGGGGCCGGCCAAGAGAGAGGAGAGGGAGCCAAAGTTTGCCTATAAATAGCAAGCCATTCCATGCCTTGAACTCACACCTCAAGCATTGCTCTTCCTTCTCTCTAGAATTTCTAGTATTCTTGTCCAAAGTTCAAGAACTTTCCTTGTTCTTGAGTGTTCTTGAGCGAAACCACCAAACCACTCCCAAAACCACCCAACAATCCTTAAAGTAGTTTAGTGAAGCTTAGGAAGTTGTTTCTAGGAAAAGAAATACAAATCTTTTCCTTTCGAAGCAATCCGAGAGCCGTTACGCCGCCGAAATCAAGACCGTCGACCAAACCACCGCCTAGAAGAACGGTAGTGATCCTTATCTATTTTTCAAGTGCTGACTTTATTTTCGTTAAGTAGTTATAATCTTGCTACTTGAATCTCTACTTATTTTTTCTAAAGTTTAAAAAGTTACTTGATCATAGATGAAAAAGTAAAAATGCATGATGATGTCGTTTATGAAATTCAAGCATGCTATGTAGCTTAGATGTTCTTGTTGTACTATTTCGAAGTTGAATGAATGCATGTTGTATGTAAAGTCTCACACGCGGAGTCTTGCATGAGAACGTGACACGAAAATCGAGAAAAGTAGAAACATGGCACCTAGGGTGTGTTAACAAGGAAGTTGTGTTTTCCCGGTTGGAAAATATTTTCAAAACTACGTAATGACCATCTCGAGGGTATTACGTGAGTGTCTGTGTGTGTGTTCCAATGGGAATCCGGAATAGCGGAACCATTGTGAGGTTGTGTGTGTTCCATGGGAAACCGGACCGGCGGAACCATGGTGAGGTATAGCTTGGTTATCCGCGGAGATGAGCCAATGCAAATGTGTGTCAATGGGAACCCGGTGCGGCGGAACCATTGTGAGGATACTCGGGAACCCGGAACGGCGGAACCGAGGTTGGGTGAGTTAAAAAAAGTGTTTTTGAAAAAGGGTAATATCGACATGGTTTATGACGAGTCGACACCAACGGTAGTTACAAAGCAATTGTGAAAGTGTTAGCACCATTGTCTTTTTATCACTGCTTATGTGCTTATCATGTGGAAATCGATGCTAGTATTAGGATTTTACTACTGAGCCTTCGTAGCTCATGGTGTTACCTTGTGGTGACCCTGGCATATTATATGGGTGGCGACGCCGGTATAATATGTCAGAATTGATAGACGAACAGGATGAACTATTCACTTTGGAGGCGTTCGGAGCCGAGGAGCGGGCTAGAATGGAGAAGCAAGAAGAACTGTAGCTAGGAACCCTAGATCCCTCTGTTATTTGAATAAAAATACTTTTGTAAGGTTTATGATGTAATAACGAGCTAGACTCGTTTCGTTTTTATAATAAAATGTTTTATTTAACGTATCCAAAAATTCGGGGCGTTACATTAGCTGAAACAATAATGGGGCTAGATGCTGTGCATGCTGATCAAACCAATGTCTTTGGAGGTAGCCCATTATTCCTACAGGTAAGCTTCTCACTCAGCTCTCCTTTTTCTGGTTTTTCTCACTTTCTCTTTTTACCTCAACACTCAGTTTGAGTTGTCTATGGTTTCTGACTTGTCTTTTCTCTCATTGCAGTTATGGTTGTGTGATAAGCTCAATCTGATAGAGCCTATTTCAAGAAATCGGGTTCACGAGACACAGGGCTTTGTGAGGAGGAATTTTGTGGAGGTTTGTGGAACTGAGGAGTTCTGGGTTCATCGTTTCCATCAAGTTAGGGAAGAAATGATTGCATGGCGGACTAATTGGGCTGATCTTCCGGCTATGGCACTTAGCAATATGGGGCGTAGTAGGATGATGCTGGCGGGCATGTTTGGTTGGACCTTTTATATCCCTTATCGTATTCTTCGCCAGCTTGGCGTTCGCCAGACGATGCCCCCGCATGAATACTTTATCATGCCACCTTTCAAGTTCTCTACTTGTCATTTTTACCAGCACACTTGGAGAGCACGTGTTACTATCCCGAGGGATCCATACCCCAGTGTTCTGTTGCCACAAAATTACGAAGACTGGCTCATTCGAGATGTAGAGGCAAGAATTGGGTGGAATGAGGGGTGAATCGAGACATAACTTTGCTTATGTTCCGAGATGAACTTAGGACCCTTAGTGTGTTTGTTTCTTTGTTGGCTTGCTATTTCCTTTTGCTTGTCAGTGTATTCGTTTTTTGAAAGTTTCATGCTCAGCTTTGTATCCGAAGAAGTTTGTTTGAATAAAATTTGAAATATGAAGTTTTCCCGCTTTAGATTCTTGTTGGTTCTGTTGATGTCTTTTACGAACTGCTTTTAGAAGAACATGGAGAGATTTTGAAATAAAACGACCGAACCTTAAAGTAAGGTTGCCTACGTATCCCGAAGGAATCAGGTCATAACGTAGTTCAAGTACTTTGTACACATTTTTTTTTTTTGGTTTGGGTTCACTCGGGTATTTTACACTCTCCTTTTGTGCTCTAATTTTTTCCTAGTACCGTCCTTTCGGGTTTTCGGTCTAGCGAGCTGTTTTTCTATATTAGCCTTGAATTTTGCCTAGGTTGTCCTTTCGGATTTTCCGCCTAGCAGGCTTTTGCTCTAATTTTTGCCTGAAACTGCCCACCCTTGTGGTTTTCAGTTCAGCGAGCTTCTCTCAGGGGTAATATCTTTTAAGTTGTTCTAAGTTAACCAAAGTGGAAAACTCATTACCATCGAGGTCAATGAGTTGAGTTGCTCCTCCAGACAAGATTGTCTTAATGATGTACGGCCTAGCCCATTTTGGTCGGAATTTCCCACGTGGATAAAAGATCGGAGCCCGTATCTCCTTTAAAACCATTGCCCCTTCTTCCAAATCTCTAGGCCTAACTTTCTTGTTGAATGCCCGGGCAATTCTTCGCTGATAACCTTGAATGTGATACAGTGCCTTGAGAAGCCTTTCATCAAATAACATTAGCTCTTCAAATCTGCTGTTCAGCCATTCTGCCTCACTTACTCCTGATTCTGCCATGATTCTTAGCGATGGTATTTCCAGCTCGATAGGGAGAACGGCCTCCATGCCATAAACCAATGAATAGGGTGTTGCCCCTGTCGGTGTACGGATGGACATCCGGTATCCCCACAAAGCTAGCGGTAACTGTTCATGCCAATTTCTGGCGGATTGTATAGTTCTCTCAAGAATGGTTTTAATGGTCTTATTTGCTGCTTCGACCGCCCCATTGGTTTGAGGACGGTATACTGTTGACTTATGAATTTGGACTCCGAATTCCTCAAGAACCTCGGCCGCTCGTCCTTTGAAATGAACGCCATTATCTGACACAAAGGCTTGTGGAACCCCGTATCGGTAAATTATGTTTTGTTTGATAAAATGAGCCACTTGTACTGCTGTTAAAGTGGCATACGAGGCTGCTTCTACCCATTTTGTAAAATAGTCGACTGCGACCAAAATAAACTTGTGACCACTGGACGCTGCTGGCGTGATTCTTCCAATAACGTCTATGCCCCAAACAGAAAATGGCCAAGGCGAAGTCATAGAGTGTAACTCAGATGGTGGAAGATGCATAAGATTAGCATGAATCTGGCATTTGTGACACCGTCACACATACTGAACGCATTCAATTTCCATAGTTGACCAATAGTAACCTTGTCTTAGAATCTTTTTGGTGAGCATTAAACCGTTCATGTGGGGACCACAAACTCCTTCGTGGATTTCTTCCATGATTCTGGCAGCTTCATGCCCATGCACACATAGCTTATGCACTCCACAGTGTGACCTTCGATATAATCGTCCTCCACAAATTATGTATTGAGAAGCTAACTTCCGAAGGGAGGCTTGATCTTTCTTGTCAGTTCCTAGCGGGCATTCTCCTTTCTCGATAAAATTCCAAATATCATGATACCATGGCAACCCATCATCTAGCTCGTCAATTGTCATAACATATTCATACACAGGTTTACTCCTTTGCTCAATCATAATTGGTCGCATTTTAACCCCGATTGGTATTTCTACCATGGATGCCAAAGTAGCGAGAGCATCGGCAAACCGGTTCTTTAACCTCGGCACATGAGTAAAGGTTACTATTTGGAATTGCGGAATTAAGCCTTCAAGGTTTTCGTAATACGGCTTAAGCTTGTCTTCTCTAACTTTCCAATCGCCATTAGCTTGTGACACCACCAAATTGGAGTCTCCGATTACTTCGAGCTTTTGCGCCCCGATTTCCAATGTGGCTTCCATTCCTACAATACAAGCCTCATACTCAGCTTGATTGTTGGTAACTTCAAAGTTTAACTTAAAGGCCAATGGAATATGCGATCCGTCAGGCGAAATCAACAATACTCCAATTCCAAATCCTCTTTGATTAGCAGCCCCATCAAAATGCAATGTCCAAACGTCATTGGCTGTTGCCATCACATTCTCGTCTGGAAACTTAAACTCCACATCTTCTGGTCCTTCCACAGGACGATCTGCCAGGAATTCCGCTACCACTCTCCCTTTCACAGACTTCCGTGTGACATACCTGATATCGAACTCGGAAAGTAAGAGTAACCAACGTGCTACCTTACCGGTGAGTGCTGGCTTCTCAAACAGATATTTAAGAGGGTCCATTCGAGAAATCAACACTACCGAATGAGCTAGCATGTAGTGCCTCAGCTTTTTGGTGGCCCAAACTAGAGCCCAACACGTCTTCTCCAAAGACGTGTAACGTTGTTCACATTCTGTCATTCTTTTGCTTATGTAATAGATGGCCTTTTCAATCCTATCCTGTAACGACCCTGATTTTTGGTCATTGAAAATTTTGTTAAATATTTGAATTTTATTGTAATTGCTTTTAATTTCCAAAATTTGTCAAAATTACGATTTTGCCCTTCAAATTTCATTTCTTGGCACTTTAATCCATTTGGCAAGCCTAACTAGCTTTTGACCATCCAATTGGAGAAACTAAGTTAGTAAGCTATCTCGTTACTTTTCGCTAACCGCAAAATGACCGTTTTGCCCCCCTTGAACCCTTTGATCATTTTGAACCCTAGACCAAAAATTGATTATTCATTTTCTTTTAAATATTTTGGTTTTATTCTTTGTCCATTGGACAATAAATGTTAGGGAAACTATTATCCATTGGATAATAGAAACCCCATTTATTTATATTAAATGTCTACTTGATTAAAGTACTATGAATAGTAAAAAGTAACTTTTTGATTACTTTTTGATTACTTTAAAGTACCTTTTTGGATTATTTTAATGCTTAATCTCCCTAGCAACTATTATCCATTGGATAATAAAAGTTAGGGTGGTTATTATCCATTGGGTAAAAGGTTCATCTTTCAACTTAGTACATGGGTTGATTTATTTAATATTTTCTTTTAACCCCATGTGCCAAAGTACCCATTTTTTTTTAAACTAAAAGTTGCCAAGTCACTATTGTCCATTGGACAATAGAAGTTAGGGGATTTATTACCCAATGGATAAAAGAGTTAGTCTTTCACCAAGTACAAGGATTTTAATAAACTAATCTTTTTCAAAAAATCCCATGGGATGATATACAATATTTTATTGGAGGATTTTAATACCTAATGTAGGGAGGTATTCCCGAACAGGTAAGATTAGTCGCCGAACACGTGATGTGTTAGGGACACGCGGCAGGCATGACAAGTTTATTGCCGGGCAGTGCGATAGCAGCGATGTGGACCAGTGACGCGTGAAGTCATTGGTCCAGACAGTCTGTTCGGCTGATAAGGTCAAAGACATGTGAAGTCATTTGTCCAGATATAACGACATGGACCGGTTGCATGTGAGGTCATTGGTCCAGGAGGACTGTTCGGCAAAGAGGAAGCCGAACAGTGGAACAAGTTGCCCTAAGTCGTGACGTGGCAAGAGTACTCCAGAATGGTAATATTCCATAAAAGGATAAGATCCCGAGTATATAGGATCGAGGCAAGAGACCCAACGTGAGTGGGGTGTTCGGATAATTATGGGAAAGAGTCCCATAAAGGTTGAGCTATTATACAGATAAGGGAACGAGAATCCATGATATACTAGGTTTCCTATACGAGGTAGGAATCCTAGGGCAACAGGGATGCTTGGGCAGCAAGCATCCACGAATCTATAAATATGAGGTAAACCTGGAGGTAAAAGGTACGCAATATTTGGCCATCTCTTATTGCTTTCCTACTGATAATTAGGGTTTAGGCCAGTACGTGATACTAACTTAAGCACCGGAGGGCCTTTGCCACGAGAGGCAAAGGTGCGCTCACCCCTTGTCTGTTTTGCAGATTAGGGTTCCAACGAAGAACTAGGGTTCCGGTGTAGAGGCACGTGTAGCCGCTGCAAATTGGTGTTGTTCAGAACACTAATTGTTTTCATCCCCCTACACCTAAGATTTCTTAGGTACTCTTTTATTATTTAAAATTGGGATTTTTGATCTTCCAAGATCATTTGGTACATGTGTATATATATATTAGTACTTGATTGCCATGTGCCAATTCATTTGTTTATTGGGCAAATCTTAGCTCTTAAATCTTTTGATCTCAAAAGTACATATATCTTTCATATATCTCTTGTATCTTTAGTATATATATATATGTTGTACCTTGGAGAGAGAGAGAGAGAGAGAGAGAGAGAGAGAGAGGGAGGAGAGAGAGGGCCGAGAGAGAGAGAGAGAGAGAGGGAGAGGGAGAGAGAGAGAGAGAGAGAGGAAGGAGGGAAGAAAGGAGGAAGAAGATTTGATGTATATCTTGGCCTTGATTTTTGTTGTACTTCAAATCCTTGAGATTTATTTCTTCCCAAATCAAATCCTTACACTTTTGTACTCCAATATCTACCTAGCAAGCTTCTCAACCCTTTGATCATGTACCAATCTCATCTCATCCTTCCATTTGATCCAAGATCAAATCTTGGTACAAACCTAGCCATGCAAACCTAGGATTTTCCTTGATTTGTGCTTAAAAGTTGGATTTGATTAGATGTACTTCTTGGACACCTTGCAACTTCTTAACCCTTTGATCATGTACCATTATCATCTTAACCCTCCATTTGATCCAAGAATATCACCAAGGTACAAAAATAGCCTTGCAAGTCTAGGATTAGTTTTGATCTTCCAAGATTCATGCCAAGTGTCAAGGTGAGACTTAGAGAGAGAGAGAGAGGAGAGGGCCAAACTCTTGCCTATAAATAGAAGGCCATTCCAAGCCTTTCAAAGCACACCTCAAAGCAATAAGCTCTTCCTTCTCTCTAGAAAACCATTTCCAGTTTCTGGGCAGCCTACTGCCTGTCCGAAAATCCCCAGTTTTCTCCTGCCTAGAGTTGTTTTTAGGCTCAACTTCCTTCTGGAAAGTTGTAGAGCACTTCGAAACCTTGAAGTTAGGCTCACGAATCACCCCAATCAGTTAAGAAATGACCCAGATATTGGCATCCGAAGTTCAGTAAAATTTCTGGATTTCCATTTCTTGACAGCTCACTGTCCCTTCCTTCGTCCTCATTTTTCTTCAACCTAGGTTCGTTTCTAGGATTAACTTCCTTCTCGAGAGTTGTAGAGGGTTTAGAGAGCTTCGTTCTAGACCCAAGAACGACTCTATTCGGCCAAAGATTGACCGAGTTATTGCCGTCCGAAGTTCGGTCCAGATTTGGAAGTTTCACCGCCCGTAGGATTTCCACCTAGCTTATTCGGCCCCGACTAGTTTCGGATCGAGGTAGGATACTCTTACCCTATTCCTATGTATATGTAAGATCTCGTTATCTTCCATTTCAAAGTATGTTGTCTTTATTTACTTTTCATATCAAGTATTTGTATTTTGATCTTTACGACGGTTATGAGCATGCATAGATTGCTTGAGTTACTTGTGATATATTATAGAGTTGGATGATCTTGTTGGATTACGATGAATGATGTTTACTTTTGTCCCACCACGGAGTCTTTGTATGTAACGAGACACGAGAATCGAGAAAGTAGAAACATGGCACCTAAGATGTGTTTGAAACCGCGATGTGGCCGGACTTGGTAGCCCATCGTGTGGATTGTAAAAACCGCAACGTGGCCGGACTTGGTAGCCCGTTGTGTGTATGAAAACTCGTAATGTGGCCGGACTTGGTAGCCCATTACGTGGGTTGTGAAAACCACAATGTGGCCGGACTTGGTAGCCCTTTGTGAAGATTGCCAATAGGGCCGGACGTGGTAGCCTTGTTGGTAATATGGCTTGGTTTTCCGT
>BPLS01021393.1:0-19454 GCA_019656275.1 Rhododendron kiyosumense | reverse complement strand
ATATATATATATACACACACACACACACACACACAAAAAAATAAAAAAATATTTTTTGGTGTAAAAAATAAAAAAATATTATACAGAAAATTATTTTTTGGGGTTGAAAATGCACAGATTCTCGTAAAAAACATTTAAAATGGGGATTCCGTTCGTAAAGATAGTCCACTAGGACAAAACGTACAATTCCTGAAAAAAAATCATGCACGAGAATATTTTACTTTTTATTTAATTTCAAATTGCATGTCTTCTCGTGTGAACACTGGAAAAGGACGACGGGGAGTATGTTTCCATCTCCTTCTTATATCAATCATTTGTTTCTGTTTATCTTTTATGCCTTCGAGAAGATTTAACCCTTGACTTCCCAAATTCAAAAGTGCACTAGAATGGCATAGACCGGATGGGTTGGTCTATCGCATAGGTTCGTTGCTAGTATATAACATGACAAAATTTATTCAATTACTGAATAAGGCCATCTATAATAATAACTGCATACAATCGTGTGGATCCCTAGCTATTTCAAAACCGAAAAATAGCATTCAAGAATCAAGATCGTCAAAATATTACTAAAAATAATATTAGTTTCCCAAAAGCTCTTGATTGGGCTGTATTTTCCAAAAGGATGTTGGGCAGGAGAACTTATTATAATTTTCAAGTTTTAAGGAAAAAAATACAATAATTCTAACAAACATATGAAACGTTGTTGGGCGGTCTTTAGGAGTCATCCGTCCTTCGGTCCGTTTGCTTGTGAACCTGTGTACGTATAAATGGAAAAAATTATTCAATACTTCCGGTGTATACTTCCTCCTCTCACATAACATATGGGCTTATCCGAGATTCACATGAAGACCCCGCATATTATGTGAAGGAAGGAAATATATACTGGGAGTATCGAATAATTGCTCGTACAAATGATGTTCTGCAAGCGTACTACAGTTATGTGTGAAAGCGAGTAGTAGAGTACACCACAAAACTACGCAGGTCACAAATCCAACTTGCACTAGTGCATGGGACAGTGAACATTATTAAATATTTGTGAACAAATCCCTTCGACCAAAACATAGTCTACATGAGGTGAACCACATAATTTCAACGTTCTCAAATATTTGTGCTTCAAAGACCAAGGGGGTCGGCCTAGTGGTTGTGGCACTCTTTTACTAGGTAAAATGTTTGGATTCGAGTCTTATCGTTGTGAATTGCAACACTTCTTCCTCTATTCCCTCCTATCGATTGAAAAAAAAATACATATTTGTGCTTCCTAGTATATTTCTCTAAATTTCAGTATTCGTGTCGAGAACACTTTGAAAAATAAGATTCTTCGATCTATTGTTGCAACTCGCATAATCTTACCCCTCAGCCTCTCAAAAACCCCCAACTTTCCTACCCTTTCCACCACCTAAGAGATCTATAAAATCCATGCGCTCCCCTTTTCTCCATTGACCAAAACAGGCTCTAGCAATCCATTACCCAGAATCAGAAAACACCTCTGAAATCAACTTTGCCCAATGGGTCTCCCCCAGGCCACAAGAACTGGTTTTTCAAAGGACACCTGGGTATGCAAAATGACCAAACCCTTCAAAACTGTCTTGTTTTCTTGTTTCCTAATCTCTCTGTTTTCCTCGACCTCTGCTCAAACTTGCAACAACTTTACGTTTTCCAGCAACAGATTATTCGCTATGTGCACTGCCCTCCCTTACCTCAATGCTTTCCTCCACTGGAACTACCACCCGTCAAACAGGACGGTCGATATCGCCTATCGACACACCGGAATTGCTTCCTCCAGGTGGGTTGCTTGGGCACTCAATCTCAAAGGCCAAGGAATGATAGGGGCACAATGCCTAGTTGCTTTGCACAATTCCAGTGGCCTCCCTTATGCTTACACCTCCTCCGTCGATTCATACGACACCTTGCTCGGTGAAACTCCGTTGAGTTTTCAGGTGCAGAGGGTATCGGCAGAGTATGTGAGTAATGAGATGATCATATTTGCTACTTTGGTGCTTCCAAATAACCAGACCAGTTTCCACCAGGTGTGGAACGACGGTCCGGTGTCTGGGGGCACTCCTCAGTCTCATCCGACAAATGGAGATTATTTGAAGTCCATGGGATCCGTGGATTTCGCTTCTGGAATAAGTAATTCAAGCAGCGGAGGTGGAGGTTCCCAAAGATAAAAAAAGAAGAACGTAAGTTATATTTATACTTGATCAGCTTTGGCAGGAGCCTTGTGAACTGGGCCGCCTATATTTTTTACTCTCATCTTTCACATGCTCGATAATATATAAAGCTGTAATACTGCATTCATCATGGATGAGTAGGCCACATTCGGTCATCCATGATGACTGTAGTATCATAAGTACTACATTACTTCGTAGAATGTATCAATTTTCTTTGTCCTTGGACTAACAATTTTCACAAACCGCGCAAATGTATTTATTTTGTTATTTTTTCTTGCTTGCCCAAAGTTATTTTGCTTTGGACACAAGGGTAATCTCAAGAATGATTTGACTTGAAATTTCAGGTCCATAGAGTGCTGAATGCAATAATTTGGGGCACTTTGACGCCTATTGGAGCTATGACAGCTAGGTACATGAAGGTTTTCAAGTCAGCAGATCCAGCATGGTTCTACATACATGTTGCTTGCCAATGCTGCGCCTATGTCATCGGTGTCGCCGGATGGGCGACCGGACTGGCACTCGGTAACAAGACCGGAATTCACTGACAGGCATGGGAAAATTGGCATGACACTCTTCATCCTCGGAACGCTTCAGGTACCCCTAACATATCTTTCCCTATTGTCCAACAACACCATGTATTTTCCCTTCCTAGTGCCACAAATCGAAAAAAATTCCGTTGGATGGGATGTAGACTGATATATATATAATGATGCCGGCATAGCATTCTGGTTACTTGTTCAAAGGAAAATTCCAGGTCGGTACAGAACTAGCCGTGAGGGCAAGCGACCAAAGCAGTCGTTATGTGCTCCTAAATTTGGCCAAAAATGAGCCATTTTACATATCGGCAATATAAATGACAAGAGCATTTTATAGTGATTCTTAACTTAATATTCACTTGAGAATTACTCCTAGATTTAGCTCCAATGAAAACCCATAAACCAAACCATCAGTGAGGTCCTAATTAATACCCCTATGTAGTAGGCCGAGCGACGTGGCTCGAGCCGTACGTGCCTGAAAGAACCTCTTCCTCGGTCTTGGAAGCCGCTCTGCCATTGATAAGTTCGCAACACGCTCGGCTCGGGAGAGGCCCCTCCGCCGAGCCTGCTCCCTCCGCTTCTCAGATGAGCTTGCCTAACTTGCCTAACAGGCCGTCGGCCTCACGTTCGGTTCTGATAGACATGGGCCGAACGTCTTCTTATCAGTACTGTGGTAGCAGTCTTAACCGTGACATAGGACGTGACGTCATCCGAGCAGTTATTCAAGATAAGCATGAGGGCACGTGAAGGTGCCAGCTCACCTCCCAAACGGTTACAAAACCCTACAGTGACGATAGGGTGAGATCAGCCGACACATGCCTGGCACGGGTACAGCCTTGGAAGCCAAGCTAGGAAGTCCCTATAAATAGACCTTTATGCCTCCTGGAGGAAGGTATGCGCTATCAATCAGAAACCCTAACACTTCATCCTCACTCTTTACACAAGAGACTGTACTGATTCTCGCACCGGAGGGCCATCCCGGAGGACCTCCGGTGTGGTCTGTAGTCGTGCTTCATTTTGCAGGACGAAGAACGAAGTCGAGATCAAGTCTCGAACCAGTTGATCGGAGCCCCCACAAATTGGTGAACCTGACGTGAAATCCGACCCTCCCTTTTCTCAAAAAGCTCACGGCGGCTCCTCCGTGATTCCTCCTCCTCCGAAATGGGCGGTCCACCACCTCCTTTTCAGCAACACAACCCCTCTATACAAATCACTTCTGACACTGGTATAAACACCGTCTCCCCTTCCCATCCTCCTGGCTTCACGCCTCCTGTCGCTAGCACCTCCATCCCACGTCCAGCAGGCCTGAGCGACGACGCTCTGGCTTACGTCCAAATGTTGGAACAACAGCAAGAGCAAACCAACGCGGACGTTGCTATTCTGAAAATGGAAATGGCCAGAATCAAGGCAAGCAACCGTCCGGCCGCCTCCCGTTCCGATTCTCAGGGACTGCGCCGTCGACGGCGAGACTTGCCCCCACCTCCTCCCCTTGGTGAAAACGACAATCCACGCCGTATCTCCGTCCACGATCGTTTGGATCCACCCTTAACGGCCAATCGGGTCGAAGGCGCAGCTCGCTTCGGGCAGCAGCGTCCTTCGATCCACAAACGCCTAGGCGGTGGAATCAGTCTGGGCGGAACGGACGGAAGACGAGAAGGCAGCCCTCATACCGTCTACACCAGTTCAACGGCGGGGGACGAATACTCCCAGGGTTCCCAAAGCTATGACACGGTTGAGCTCCTTGACAATCCGCAGGCACTGGTTCTCTACGACTCCGGACGGCGAAAGAGCCGAACGTCTCGTAGGAACGGCAAAGACCCTGTAAGGTACGCTGCGGAACCCGAGGAGGCCCCCAACAAAAAGGACACCGACAGGCGCTCCACAGACTCTCGAAGCACACAGAAGCTACCTCGGGAAAGAAGCGTGAGCGTCGTCGTTCGGCCAAATGACGATCCATTCCGCCGCCGGGTGTATCACACCGAACGTCGGCCAGAAAATGCCCGACGCCAATCCCCTGAAACAGCCAGACGCGACGCAAGTAGGCGTCGGCACGAGGATGCGACTGATAGGGAAGGGGATCATCGACTTTCCAAACGGTCTCGCAACGACCGCGACGGACGTCCACCAAGGCCGACGCACGAATACCAGTTGAGAAAGTTGACCGAATCTCCATTTTCGGCTGAAATCCAGGCAACGCTACCGAAGGTCGGTATGCATCTCCCGAAATTCCAAAAGTTTGATCCGAGCACGACGGAGGCCTACACACACCTCATCAGCTACCGCAGTACCATTTCCTGCGTAACCGATGATGACGCTATTATGTGTAAGGCCTTTCCTTCAAGTTTGGGCCGCCTCGGCTTGTTGTGGTTCAATCAACTGGAAGCAGGATCTATCCGTAGTTTCAAAGAGCTTGAGCGAGCTTTTAACTATCGGTTCATAACAAGCAACAAACAGGCTAAAGAAGAGGATGCCTTGGCGCAAATGAAGAAGCGGCCAGGAGAAACACTTCGGCAATATGCCGAGCGTTATTGGCAACTGTTCAATGAGATACCCGGTGTTGATCAATACTGGGCTGCAAGAAACTTTAAGAATGGACTGGAGACTGGGAGTAAAATTCTTGACGAGTTGGCGATACGGGCTCCCCACGGCATGAACGAGCTCATGAGGACAGTCGAGCAATTCTGTTCCTACGAAGAATTTCTCGCCGAACGAGAGCTACAAGGAGGACAAACGTCAACCATTTCGCCAAGCCTTCATGTTCCGACACCACAACTGGCGGCTCCAAAGCAAGTGGTAGCCTCGGTGCCGAAGAAACAAGTCAATACCATAAAGATGGCGAACAAGAAGGCTCCAAAGGCACACGATTACGTTGCCGAGACGACGGTGTTTAAAGAGCCAATCTATTTCCTCCTTCGGACGTTGGAGCGAGAACCATTTTTTGTTTGGCCGAACCCTCCAAAGCTAAACACTGAGGAGGGGAATGACAACAGTAGAAAAAGGTGTTCCTACCACAATGAGCTCGGCCACTACACGACGGCCTGCGCACCCTACAAAGCGCTCCTGGAAAACCTGGCGGCTCAGGGACTTCTCGATGACCACATTGATTGGACGAAAACCCCGAGACGACAACAGAATAACGGTGTTCCAAACCAAAATCCTCGGCCGGTTGGCGTCATCAACGTCATCCACGGCCCGGCAACAAAGGAAGCCGTCAAAAAGCTTCGGCATGAACTCGACCTCGCTAAGAACTCTCCCCAAGTCTTTTCCGTCGGCAACGCCCCCAAACGACTAAAAACCCTTGAGCGACCTTGGTCGATTGCGTTCACGGAACGAGATCTCCAGCGCGTCCAGCAGCCTCACAACGACGCACTGGTGGTCACAATCCAAATCTCTACCCACTCGGTCAAACGGGTGCTTGTTGATCAAGGAAGTTCGGCGGAGGTCATGTACTTGTCTCTCTTTAAGGAACTCAATATCCCAGCGTCTTCTCTTCTCCCAGCAGAGGTCCCACTGATTGGCTTCAGTGGAACCCCGGTATGGCCCGTCGGAAAAGTCACTCTACCCGTTATCACTGGATCGCTTTGTACGTCCATGGAATTTGTCGTGGTTGACGCCCCGAGCCCATACAACGCCATCCTTGGGCGCAACTGGCTCCATTCAATCAAAGCCGTTGCTTCGACATTCCACCAGGTAGTACGATACATCGGTGCTGATGGCCGGACCGAAGACCTTCTTGGCGACCAACTGCAAGCCAAGCAATGTTTTGTGTCAGCCGTCGGCAAGGCGCCGAACCCATCTCGTGTCCATTGGGTAGAGGTCCCTGACAAGCCCGTCCTTAAAGACGTTGGCAGTCCTGCCGCACAAAAGTCAATCGAAGACCTTGAGAAGATACCAATCAACGATGATGCGTCTCGGTACTTCTTGCTCGGTGCCGAGCTTCCGGAAGACGAACGCAAAGAAACCTTTGAATTTTTGCAAAATCATATTGAAGTCTTTGCATGGTCCCCCTATGACATGCCTGGTATTGATCCGCAAGTTATACAGCATTCCCTCAACGTATCAAAGTCTGCGAAACCAGTGATTCAACGGCCGAGACGTTCGGCCACCTTCCATGCGGATGCCGTAAACGAAGAAGTTGAGAGGCTGCTTGAAGCGGGCGCGATCAAAGAAGTTCAGTATCCCACGTGGCTCGCAAACCCTGTGGTTGTTAAGAAGAAGAATGGAAAGTTGCGCGTCTGCGTAGACTACACCAATCTTAATGATGCTTGTCCAAAGGATTGTCTGCCACTACCGAAGATTGACCAGCTAGTTGACGCAACGGCGGGTCATGCTCGGTTAAGCTTCTTGGATGCTTATCGTGGCTATCACCAGATAGCGATGAACCCTGATGACATGGAGAAAACGTCCTTCATTACCGCCCGAGGTCTTTTCTGCTACCTCGTCATGCCGTTCGGCCTCAAGAACGCTGGGGCTACATTCCAGCGGATGATTTACATACTGTTCGGCCTTCTCATCGGAGAAATCATGGAGGCTTATATTGACGACATGGTCGTAAAGAGTCTTAAAGCCGAAAACCATCTTTCTCACCTTGCTGAAGTATTTGCGATCCTAAAAAAATACAAATTGCGCCTCAACGCCGAGAAATGTGCTTTCGGAGTGAGCTCTGGAAAGTTCCTCGGCTACTTGGTGACAAGGAGAGGCATCGAGGCGGACCCCAACCAGATAGCAGCCATCCAGCAGCTCAAAGCCCCTTCCACCCCTCGGGAGATCCAGAAGTTGACCGGCATGGCCGCGGCCCTCAACCGCTTTATTAGCCGGTCGTCGGACAAATGCCATGTCTTTTTCCAAACCCTCAAGAAGAACAGCCGACGAAGTTTCAAATGGACCCCGGATTGCGACACGGCACTTGCCGAGCTAAAGAGCTATCTGGGCTCCTCTCCACTCCTCGTGAAGTCCCACCCCTTTGAAATGCTGTATCTCTATCTTGCCGTCTCCCCACATGCCGTCAGTTCGGCGCTCGTCCGGCGTGAAGGAGCCGACGACCAACCAATTTACTTCACTAGCCGAACACTTCTCCCTGCTCAAACAAGATATCTACCGTTGGAAAAGCTCCTTCTTGCTTTGGTCACAGCTGCTCGGAAGCTCTTACCGTACTTCCAAGAACATCCCATCACCGTACTCACAGAATTTCCTTTGAAGAACCTTCTTCGCAAAGCAGACCTCTCAAACCGAGTCTCACAATGGGCAGTCGAGCTCGCCAACTTCGACATCCATTTCGAGCCTCGGACTGCCATCAAGGCCCAGGTCTTGGCCGATTTTATTGCCGAGTTCACCCCCGGAAATCCCGATGAAGAGGCTCTTATTCGACCAGAATACGGTATGTTAGAACAAGATGAAGCTCGAAGAGCATGGAATCTATTCAGTGGTGACGTTTGGAGAATGCACGTCGACGGCGCCTCCAATAATAACGGTTCTGGAGCTGGTGTTGTCCTCGTCACCCCCTGCGGTGTCCTCCACGAAAGTGCCATCACACTCAATTTCCCAGCCACGAACAACGAGGCGGAATACGAGGCTCTTCTTGCTGGACTCCGAACGGCCGCTCGGCTACAGGTTGAGGACCTGCACGTTTTTTGTGATTCCCAACTCATCGTCAACCAGGTGACAGGGGACTATGAAGCTCGGGATCCCATAATGCTGAAGTACCAAGCCACTGCCCTTGAACTGATCAGAAAATTTAAAGGCTTCCATATAGAGCAAATCAATAGGGAAAAGAACGCTCACGCCGACGCTCTCGCTAGCCTGGCTTCGGCTTGCAAAGCAACCGACTATCGAACCATCAGCCTCGGCGAGATTTCTGAACCAAGCTTTGAGGTATCAGACGAGATTCTTTGCATAACCCTAGGTCCTAGCTGGATGGACGAGATCATTGCTTTCCTCAAAAAAGACACCCTGCCTTCGGACAAAAAGGAGGCTCATCGCGTCCGAAGCAAAGCAGCTTACTATTGGATCTCTGACAGCGGCCAGCTATATCGAAATAGCTTTACGGGACCATATCTTCGAGTAATCCACCCTGCCGAGGTCACCACAATCCTTACCGAGCTTCATTCAGGAAGCTGCGGTTGCCATTCCGGCGGACGCTCACTTTGTCACCGAGCCCTAAGTCAAGGATATTTTTGGAAGGGCATGAAAAAGGACTGTGAAGAAGTCGTTCGTAAATGCAAGCCCTGCCAACTATTCTCTCCAATTCCGAAGCAGCCTGCGGAGCACCTTAAGCCCATCACCAGTCCTTGGCCCTTTGCTCAGTGGGGCTTAGATATCGTCGGTAAACTTCCAACAGCCCCTGGTGGCTTCAAGTTCTTGATTACGGCCACAGACTATTTTTCTAAATGGGTGGAAGCCGAGCCCCTCGTCACCACAACTGAGGCGGACGTTCGGCGGTTCGTTTGGAGAAACATCGTGACTCGGTTTGGCGTTCCCTACGCCATTGTCTCCGACAACGGTTCTCAGTTCGTCGGCAAAGAACTTACTGGTCTCTGTGCTGAATTTGGTATCCGCTTCTTCAACTCCACTCCGTCCTACCCTCAGGGGAATGGTCAGGCCGAAGCATCAAACAAGACGGTGTGCGCCGGCATCAAACGCCGACTGGACTCCAAAAGAGGCCGATGGGCCGAAGAATTACCGAGAGTTCTATGGGCTTATCGCTCCACTCCCCGACGCTCCACGGGTCAAACTCCCTTTGCAATGGCCTTTGGCATGGAGGCGGTCATCCCATTAGAATCTCGATTCCCAACACTCCGTACTGAAACTTTTGACCCACAAACCAATGAAGAAGCCGTTGCTACCGAGCTAATATTGGCCGAAGAGAAAAGGGACAATGCCCAGCTTAAACTTGCTAGCTACCAGCAAGAGGTCGCTAAAGGATATAACCGTAACGTTCGGCTTAAGAAGTTCCGAGTCGATGACTGGGTTTGGAGGAAGGTTGTTCGAGCCAATCAGAAGACCAAGTTTAGGCCAAATTGGGAAGGCCCCTACAGAGTCATCAAAGAAGTCGGCAATGGCTCCTACAAATTGGAAGACAAAGATGGTCGGCAGATTGAGAACCCTTGGAATGCTCTAAACCTTAGAAAGGCTTACCTTTGAAATTGGCTGTCAATATTTTATGCTGGATGATTTCGACGATACCATTTATCAGAACTTTGTACTCCATGTGTTATTTAATGAGCAGCTTTCTATCTTTACAAGCCCTCACTTCTGTTTGTTCGCCTGTATCTTCGTTCACATCGTAGTTCCGAACGACTTGACGTTCGGCTATTGTCAATTCACAAACTAATTAAGTTTGTTTTTCGTTCGGCCACGTTCATACATTTGACTTGAACAAAGTGGTCACTAGCACTATTTACTTAGCATTTTGCCTTGACACAAGGCTGGCATTTGAGCCGAGCCTTATGCCAACACAGGGGCTGGTGAGAGTAAATAATACCGAGGAAACAAGCCAGGGTCACACACCTTCGGCAAAAACAATCCAAATATTTCTAAGGCATAAAGAAATGTTTGATTCATCCAACACACAACAAAATGAAAAGCTGCTTAAAGCAAATTCCATAAAAACTGGACTAGTTCAGACATTCGAACAGTTAAAAGAAAAGTTGTTCAACAAAAACGCCAAGTTAAGATGTCACATCTGGCACGGTAAACTCCAGACGTTCGGAGCCGTCCAGTCCAAAAAAAAAAAAACAAGTACAATTACTAAAAAAGACTTAGAAGAAATTCTTGGTAGATAAAAAGGTCTACTTCTACGGCAACCGATCGACCAGCTTCGGCGCCTGCAGTTCTACCCCACTTCAATCAAATCCCAGTCTGCCCCTCCTCAGCAACCTTCCCCGTCGGTCCTTCAACCCCGCTCTGAGGATCGGCAATTGCCTGAACCAGCATGTCGTCTTCATCTTCTTCAGGGGGTAAAGGTTGGCACTCTTCCTCGGTGTAGGGGAGGTCAAGGCTCGGAACGACCGGCTCGGGAAGTTGTTTCAGAAAGCCGGACTCGGGTTGTATGGCCATCACCCCGGCCATAGCGTCGGCTCCAGCAGCATATCCCAGCTTGAAGAAATCCGGGAGCCGAATTTCAAGTTCATCGTTGACCATTTTATGAGCAACCTGGGTGTACTCCAGCGCGGCACGTTTGATACCGGCTTCATAACCCTTGGCGTCGGCCTCCCGTAATTTCTCTCTCTCCCCTTCCTGGACTCTTTTCAGTTCGGAGCGGACTGAGTCAGCAGCCGCATTGGCGTCGGCCAGCTCTTTCTTCAAATTCTTCACCTCCTCCTCCTTCTCCTTGACCTGCTGATCAGAGGTCCTCCACTTGGCACGGAACGAGTCTCGATCAGTCCTGTATCGCTCTCGTTCGGCAGAGACCTTTGAAGCCTTGTCGTACGCCTTTAAAGCAGCCTGCCCAGCCTGACCAAGAAGAAGAAGTTAGTAAATAAAACAACAACACGAGGACTTAAGTTTTGAAATCAGAGGACATACCTGCACGAGATGGGAGCACATCTCGGCTAAACCAGGCATAAGTTCCGTAGGCACTTGGTCGTAGTCCCTCGGCAAGGCGAGCCCCCTGAGCAGCGTTACGGCGAGGTCTGGTTCCTCCTTAACAGAATCCTTCAGAAGCAGAACCCTGCCGTCGGGCGTGGTATAGGTTGGGCTGAATTGCCGAAGGATGGCCGCTTCGGTGTCGGGATCAGTGAGGTCAATATGAGGTTCGGGAATGATTTCTCCTTCCCTATCCCTCAAGGGAGACGCTCGGCTCTTTTCAGCAGCCGGTTGTTTGGTCGACCCTGGTTGAAGGACGTCGGCAGAAATCTTCTGCCTCTTCTCTCTCTGTTGGACGGTGTCATCGGGCGTCGATCTGTTCTTCGCCGGGTTGGCGGACTTGGTTGGGATGGTCGGCCTTGGAATGTTTCTGCGAGACATTTCCTCGGTCGATGGCTCAACGACTTGAATTCGAATTGGGACTTCTTCGGGGTGAAGCGGCGTCAACCACTCTTCGGCGGTGTAGCCGATTTTTGGCAACCGGACTCCTCGTTGCCGCTTCTCGGTAACCCCTTCGGTTATCGTCGGCCCCCTTTTCTTTGGACGAACGGTTTCTCCGCTCGGGAGATTCTTTTTCGCAGCCTTACTAGATTCGCCTCCCTCGTCCTTCTTCTTCCTCCCCCTGAGCACTCCCTTGTAGGATGGCTTGTACTCGAGGAGTGTTGGAGCGTGTCGGCAGGCCTGAGCGAGGAGCGTATCGTTGGCCTTCTCGCGGGAGTTCGTATTGAGCACCTTTGAAATTGGGCCGAGCTCTGCAGTAAAAGGCGACCGTAAGATGAAAACGTTCGATAGTAAGTTCGCGCTATGCTACAATATTCGTTCGGAAGTCTTACCTCTCATATCTTTGACCTTCGGAATCGCGAATCGACGGGGCCCATTGCCAAACTCGAAGTTCCCATGAACTTCAAGATAAAAGTCAGCCCACTTGTCCGTGTCGGACAAGCCGTCGATCAAGGGAGTCTTTTTTGGACGCGTTGTCAGATACCGACGGCCGGACTTCGCATGACGCGACATGGTATAAGTAAAGAATAGATCCGTCGGCGTGAAGTCCAAATTTTGGCCCTCGACCAAGGCAATTACCGACATGATTATTCGGTAACTGTTGATCGCGAGCTGGTGGGGGGCCAGACAAAATTTCCATAAAATCTCCCTGAGGAAGGGGTGAAGAGGGAACCGAAGGCCGGCTTCACAGATAGCCATGAGAGGCACGGTTATGTGCTCGGGCATATGCTGCCGATGGTCCTTGATCTCCGTACTCCTCACCCGATGAAGAAGCACATCGGCAGGGATATGGTACTTCCGACAGAAGGCCTCGTATTTTCCCTGAACGCCACTGAAGTAGTGGGCATAGGGGCATAGAGACCCCCTGTCGAACAGATCGGCGTCGCTCGGTGCCGACGATGAAGCCTCTGCTCCAGAGACGAATCGAGACTCAGCCTCAGAACCCATCCTGGGTTCGGCTTCGGATTCCGTCTCGGGTGTGAATACGATCTCCGGATCGGTTAAGTATTCCTCCTCGGCGTAATCGAAAACCCGCTCGGCATTCGAATCGTCAGAGGGCGGAGATGTAGCAGACATCCTGGTAGAGATGGGGGAGTGGTTTTGGCTTCGGCTTCGGTGTCTTTTGACGAGCTCGTCAATCACTCGACGATCGGATTCGGTCTCCGAACAACCAGAATCCGATGAAACCTCGACGACCTCGTGAGCTAGACCTAGAAAAAGAACAAAAAAGGGCAGAAATGAGCAGTCGGCATCTGCATCGGCAAAAGAAAGAAACAAGAGGGCTCGGCGTACTAATTGGCTCACGGGTCATTCTCTTATCCTAACGGCGGTCACGCCACCCCTAGGCCTAGTTAAGCGCACGGACTCTCACAGAAAGGAGTCACGCTCGGCTAAACGCCTGCTTCTAGTTGACGTTCGGAAGAAATCCTGGAACCCAAATGGGGCTCGGATGAACACATTGAGTTTTGGTAAATGTTACTGTTTACCCCGGTTTTCTCGATTTTCGTTTCTCACGAAACTTCTCCAAAAAAGAGAGAAAACTAGGTGGAGATGCAAGAAAAGCGGAAAATGAGTAAGGATAATCACTTACTTGGGGATTCGCTGCTTGAATTGATGCTGCAACTGAGAATTTTTGAAGAAATCAAGGAGAACGTAGATCAGGGCAAGAGATTTTAGAGAGAGAAGCTCTGAGATGATAGAGAGAGAAGCGTAAAGAGTTTCTCTCTCCTCGCCCATCGATATTTATAAACGGGCGTTGGCGTTTCGAATTTCCCGCCTCATTATTTCGTCGCCGAACCGAGGCCCAATGACAGCACGACGCGTGGCTGTTACAAGCTGTCATCGCCTGCAGTCTCTTCGCCTGCCAGGGCGTCTTTTCAACTGACGCCCCAGCCCCAGAATTGACATCTGTCCCCTCTGCAGAGGAGCTCCAATCCGACCGTTAGTCGCTCCGATTGACGACCGTTCGTCGGCAATACATCGCTCGACTCTATGAGATTCAACCCCTGCCGACTAAATAGTCTCGGCAGGGATTGAGGGGCTATTGTAGTAGGCCGAGCGACGTGGCTCGAGCCGTACGTGCCTGAAAGAACCTCTTCCTCGGTCTTGGAAGCCGCTCTGCCATTGATAAGTTCGCAACACGCTCGGCTCGGGAGAGGCCCCTCCGCCGAGCCTGCTCCCTCCGCTTCTCAGATGAGCTTGCCTAACTTGCCTAACAGGCCGTCGGCCTCACGTTCGGTTCTGATAGACATGGGCCGAACGTCTTCTTATCAGTACTGTGGTAGCAGTCTTAACCGTGACATAGGACGTGACGTCATCCGAGCAGTTATTCAAGATAAGCATGAGGGCACGTGAAGGTGCCAGCTCACCTCCCAAACGGTTACAAAACCCTACAGTGACGATAGGGTGAGATCAGCCGACACGTGCCTGGCACGGGTACAGCCTTGGAAGCCAAGCTAGGAAGTCCCTATAAATAGACCTTTATGCCTCCTGGAGGAAGGTATGCGCTATCAATCAGAAACCCTAACACTTCATCCTCACTCTTTACACAAGAGACTGTACTGATTCTCGCACCGGAGGGCCATCCCGGAGGACCTCCGGTGTGGTCTGTAGTCGTGCTTCATTTTGCAGGACGAAGAACGAAGTCGAGATCAAGTCTCGAACCAGTTGATCGGAGCCCCCACACCCTATCCACCACCTATTCACCAGTTTAGGTTCGATCTCTAAGCAAAATAAGCATCGTCGATTCTGTTTCTCTCACACCATCTTGCTTGTGTGGCAGTTTTTTATTCTTTTAAAAAATCATGTTGAACTTCTATAGGATAGCCCAAGTCAGTGATTCGCTTAGGACCTCAAAAAGTTCATAGCCGGCCCCGTAAGTGGTTTTACTATTGCTCTTCTGAAACACAGCGGCAATTTTTTACTTTTTGGTTGCAATTTGTAGGTGTTTGCCTTGCTCTTGAGGCCGAAGAAGGATAACAAGTACAGATTATACTGGAATATCTACCACTGGAGTGTCGGATACATTGTGATCATTCTCGGCATTGTGAACATCTTCGAAGGGTTTGACATCTTGGACCCTGGCAAAAACCGGAAGAGATCATAGGCATCCTCATCTTTCTGGGCATCACCGCCGCTTTCTTTGAAGCCTACACATGGTATGTAGTTCTGAAGAGGAAGAAAACTGAATCTAGAAGGTACCCGGATGTCGGAATATGCACTATTGTCCTCCCGATGTGAGAACCATAGTTCGAGCCCCATTATGGACTTTCGGGATTCAGAGCCTCTGAAACTCTTTGTAGATTAATCTATTAACACTCTGCTAACTCTCACTACAAATTAAACACACACTGGTTGAATTGCTTTTGAATGAATGAACAACACTCACCATATATATCTTTTGTACATGCACCCATAATTGTCTTTAGCTGAGTACAAATCAAATACACAACTTTCTTAGCATTTGGGATTCCTAATATAAATTGCTTTCGAAGCATCCACTAACATCTTATACTCAACACAACTCGGAGCTTGAGTAGCACCCTTGTTAACCACAAGATAGTTTGTCAAGATATCCGCACACTGATTAGCTTCGTGATAGACATGCTTAGGTGCCGTCAAATTGAACCATTCCAGAAGGCTCCTACATTGAAAGACTAAATCCCAAAGATTGCCAAGATCACGATCTCTTCTGTCCTCTACAAGCTTCAATACCACCATGGCGTTGACCTCCACTTCAAGTTCGTCTCTTCCCAAACCCTTGTTCTTGGCGAGCGACAACCCGTCCGGAGAGCTCAGAGTTTTGCTTTTAAACTCGAAGCGAACCCTATCGTCTGATGAAATCCGAAAAACTACTTTCCGTCGCTGTCCCGAATGATGCCGCCGATAGACAAAGCTCCCAGATTTCCTTTCGATGCCCCCTCTGTGTTCAGCCTAAAACAACCGGGTTTCGATTTTGCCCAATACACGAATATAGGCTTCTTATGAACTGTTCCAGAATCTTGAGCGTGGAAATTACCCTTGCTTAAACTTACACCACCGCATCCACCAGTTCCAAAGGCGTATCCGTTACCGTCTTCGTAGCCGTGCTTAATCTGTACCTGCTTCTGTAGCCGTAGTCATAGCCGTAACTGTAATCGTAGCCATGTCCATAATTGTAACCACAATCACGATAACTCGAACCACCAGGAGTAAACGCGATACTCATCCAATGTCGGACTGTAACGCCCCCAAAATTAGGGTACGTTAAGAAGCATTTATTACATAATAAAGAGATTTTATTACATCATAAATACTTCAAAGGGTACATTAATTCAACAAAGAAAGGAAACTAAGATTTCCTAACTACAGCTCCTCTCGCTTCTTCATCCTAGCCAGCTCCTCAGCTCCGGACGCCTCCAAGTGAACGGTCCATCTTGATCATCTACAAGGTCTGACACATTATACCGGCGTCGCCACCAATATAATATGTCAGGGTCACCACAAGGCAACACCGTGAGCTACAACGCTCAGTAGAGTAACCCTATACCCACTAACCCATAACTTACAAACAAACGATCATAGTAATCAAACTAATAACGATAAAACATTCCACATTCTCGATCTAATGTTGGTGTCCAAGTTTTTCTTTGTTTCTCCTACGCGACTCATCGTAAACCGTGTCAACATCTTCACATTTCAAATCAACATTTCAAAAACATTTGCATTGGCTCCGTACCGCGGATAACCAAGCTACACACCCAACCTCGGTTCCGCCGTTCCGGGTTCCCGAGTATCCTCACAATGGTTCCGCCGCACCGGGTTCCCATTGGCACACAAAACTTGCATTGGCTCCTCTCCACGGAAAACCAAGCCATATTACCAATAAGGCTACCACGTCCGGCCCTATTGGCAATCTTCACAAAGGGCTACCAAGTCCGGCCACATTGTGGTTTTCACAACTCACGCAATGGGCTACCAAGTCCGGCCACATTACGAGTTTTTACTCACACAACGGGCTACCAAGTCCGGCCACGTTGCGGTTTTCAAAACACGTCTCATCATTATCCTCACCCTAGGTGTTACGTTTCTACTTTCTCGATTCTCGTGTTTCGTTAACATGCAAAGATTTTTCGCGTGTGAGACTATTCATACCAACATGCATTCAATCAAGCCTTGAAATCAACACAACAAGATCATCCAACTCTAGGTACATAGCATGCTTGAACAACTTGTAAGTAAAACATGCATTTTCAATTTCAAAAGATAACCTTAGCTTACTTTAGTTAGAATGATCAAAGTACATCCAAAACGTCATGCAACTTATACAAACATAGAGTTGAAATGTAAAATTACTTTTTACTTGAAAAATAGATAGGGATATCTACCTTGATCCGAAACTAGTCGGGGCCGAGTAAGCTAGGTTGAAAATCCTACGGGCGGTGAAACTCCAAATCTGGACCGAACTTCGGACGGCAGTAACTCGGTCAATCCTTGGCCGAATAGAGTCGTTCTTGGGTCGAGAACGAAGATCTCTAAACCCTCTACAACTCTCGAGAAGGAAGTTAATCCTAGAAACGATCCTAGGTTGGAGAAAAATGGGGATGAAAGAAGGGACAGTGAGCTGTCCAGAATTGGAAATCCAGAAATTTCACTGAATTTCGGATGCTAATATCTTGGTCATTTCTTAACCGATTGGGGTGATTCTTGAGTCTAACTTCAAGGTTTCGAAGCGCTCTACAACTTTCCAGAAGGAAGTTGATCCTAAAAACTACTCTAGGCAGGAGAAAACAGGGGATTTCCGACGGGACAGTGGGCTGCCCAGAAAACAGAAAATGGTTTCTAGAGAGAAGGAAGAGCTAATGCTTTGAGGTGTGCTTTGAAAGGCTTGGAATGGCCTTCTATTTATAGGCAAGAGCTTGGCCCTCTCCTCTCTCTCACTCTAAGCCTCACCTTGACACTTGGCAAGAGATCATGGAAGATCAAAGGCAATCCCTAGGCTTGCAAGGCTATGGTACTAAGGATTTGATCTTGGAACTAATTGGATGGTTGAGATGGAAGTGGTACATGATCAAAGGGTCAAGAAGTTGCAAGGTGTCCAAGAAGTATATCTAATCAAATCCACCTTTAAGCACAAATCAAGGGAAAATCCTAGGTTGCATGCCTATGGTGTATCTTGGTGATATTCTTGCATCCAATGGAGGGTTGAGATGAGAATTGTACACCATCCAATGGTTGAGAAGTTTGCTAGGGAAATATGGGAGTACAAAGGTGTAAGGATTTGATTTAGGAAGAGATATATCTCTTGAATTTGAAGTACACATCACAAATCAAGCCAAAGCAAATATCAAATCTCCTTCCCTCTCTCCTTCCTCTCTCTCTCTCTCTCTCTCTCTCTCATTCGGCTCTCTCTCTCCCTCTCTCTCTCTCACGGCCTCTCTCTCCTCTCTCTCTCTCTCTCTCTCTCTCTCTCTCTCCCAAGTACACACACATATGTATATATATATGCACACATGTATACTACAATTAAAATATAGTACTTTTGGTACTATGAGATCAAAGGAGATTTTAAAAGGCAAGATTTTCTTATTTAAAACAAATCAATAGGCACATGGGTACAATGCTAATATATATACACATGTACCAAATGATCTTGGAAGATCAAAATCCCAATTTTAAATAATAAAAGAGTACCTAAGAAATCTTAGGTATTAAAATCCTCCAATAAAATATTGTATATCATCCCATGGGATTTTGAAAAAGATTAGTTTACTAAAATCCTTGTACTTTGTTGGAAGACTAAAGCTATTAACCAATGGGTAATAAATCCCCTAACTTCTATTGTCCAATGGACAATAGTGAGTTGGCAACTTTTATTTTAAAATAATTGGTACTTTGGCACATGGGGTTTAAAAGAAAATATTAAATTAATCAACCCATGTACTAAGTTGAAAGAGTAAACTTATTACCCAAAGGATAATAACCACCCTAACTTTTATTATCCAATGGATAATAGTTGCTAGGGAGATTAAACATTAAAGTAATCCAAAAAGGTACTTTAAAGTAATCAAAAAGTTACTTTTTACTATTCATAGCACTTTAATAAAGTAGACATTTAATATAAACTAATGGGGTTTCTATTATCCAATGGACAATAGTTTCCCTAACATTTATTGTCCAATGGACAAAGATATAAACCAATTTGATTAAAAGAAAATGAATATTAAAATTTCAAGTCTAGGGTTCAAAAGGTTCAAAGGGTCCACGAGGGGCAAAATGGTCATTTTGCGGTTAGGGAAAAGTAACTAGGTAGCTTCCTAGCTTAGTTTCTCCAACCGGATGGTTTCAAGCTAGTTAGGCTTGCTAAGCGGACTAAAGCGTAAAGAAATAATTTTTCAAGGGCAAAAACGTAATTACGACAAACTTTGGAAATTTAAAAATAAATCCAAGTAATAAAAATAAAATTCAAATATTTAACGAAATTTTTATTGACCGAAAATCAGGGTTGTTACACGGACTCTCAGGGAAAACGCGATACTCATCCAATGTCGGACTCTCAGGGAGACATTAAGGCAAAGAACGCGTTGCTAGAACGGAGCTAGACCACCTTGGGGAAATTATTCTCCTCTCTGTCTTCTTTCCCACTTTTGAGGATGGGGTTTGCATTTTATATATATATATATAT
>BPLS01021391.1:0-12393 GCA_019656275.1 Rhododendron kiyosumense | reverse complement strand
AGTTTGATTCTTATTTTTCTTCTATTGTTTGACAAATTAAAAAAAAACTGGTGTTTCAGATTTCACAAAGGAAAATTTTAAACCAAGTGTCTCGTACATACCTGAGCTCTCATTAATTTCAATTGAATTCTTGGACTTTCCTTTCCATCATAGCTCAACCTGGCTTCATTTCTGGAACTGGGTCCGTTAAACCAATGTAACTCTTTGGTTCTTAGTCCTTCCGTTGCTTACTCCAGCTGTTTGTGAGAGAATCGAAGGGGGCAATATCAATCTATCACACTTCAAATTTCCCCAATTTTCATCTTTCTAATTAGACAACTGCAATTGCACACCAAAATGGCTACAACTGATGTATAGAAACAACAATTGATGCTCTGTTTGTGCTCTGTTTTTGTATTAGAATAGAGAGGGAAGAGGATAGATCGAGAGACTCTCAGTTTTTCTGTTTCAATTTTGAAGTTTCTCCCTCGTATACAGTGAGAGCTCGCACGGACTTGGTGTCTTCAAAAATTGGGGAGTGGTTAATTGGAATTGGTAAAATGGAAGAATTGGGTTTTCCTAAGATGAGAGAAAGGGTGATTTATGGCCGAATCCTAGCCTTCAAGACGTGAGGTTAAAAGCTCTTAAAAGACGGCACCGGACTTGCTCCTCGGCCTCCGGTCTTCAAGATGCGAGGTTGAAATTACATAAAACGGCTCCAGTCCTCAAGTTGCGAGGTTGAAATTACCCAAAATGACATCCGTTCTTGGTCCCCAAACCTCCAGACTTCAAAATGGGAGGTTGAAATTACCCAAAATGACATCCGTTCTTGGTCCCCAAACCTCCAGACTTCAAGATGGGAGGTTGAAACTCAACGGCGTCAGTCTAGCTACCCAACCTCCGGTCTTGAAGATGTGAGGTTAAATTAACGTGAAATAGCGTCGATCTTGATTCCCAGGTCTTCAAGATGCAAGGTAGAAATTACATAGAACAACGATACGAGGTTGAAATTACATAGAACGGCGTCGGCCTCTGCATGCTCTTAAAGCCCAACGGTAAAAACCCGAGCTACCCAATTTTCAATGTCACATGTTCGTTTTGGAATTTGGAGTTTGGATTTTAAATTTTGAGTAGAGAGAGAAATGAAAGTAAACATTTAAATAAAAAGTCTTCATATATACAGCAAGGGTGATGAGCGAAGTAGGCTTAACATTGCTGCTGCTGTTGACCTGTTGATTGTGCTAGACTTTTGGCGTTGAGTAAGGTTGGATTAGGGAAGCGGCATTAGGGCCAAGGACTAGTAGCGGAAACCAGGGATTGAGAGAAAATTTATTGAGAACCGTGCGCTGAGAGAGAATCCAAAATCCAAAATACCCAAACGAACAAGCTTAAGGTAAAAACGAGTATATTTCGTAATTTAAATAGTAGAACATAACGAGTTGTTAAATTCAAGAAAACAATAACGATATAATAAGGAAAAAATAGATTAAAACGAGAGAGCATGATGCCCAAACTTAAGTGAAAACCGGATCTACTCAATTTTCATTTTTCAACATAACATACGCACTTTCAATTTCTCTATTAAATGTAGTAATTCTTTTATAACTTTTAAAACAACTATAGTGACATGTTTCTCTTGTAATTAACAGCAACATCAACGAGCGGTTAAATTCAATAAAAACGATAAATAACGATTTAAAATGGACAAAAATAGACTAGAAAGAGAGAAAACCATGCCGAATTTTCTCACATGAATTTTTTCACGTGCCCTGCTATGGGTACACCATTCAGTGTACACCGCCTTCTATGGGACCTGCTTAGGAATTCCACACAAATAATCGGATTCGCTCGATTTTTATAAAATATTTTTTTAAGCATTCTTCTAAAAAATCAGTTCCGTCGGATATTAGCAAAGACTTGATCGATTCTACATCTAATTTTCTATTAGCAAATCGGTCGTAGAATCGATCAAGTATTTACTGATATCTAATAGAGTTGATTTTTTCAAGGATGCTTAAGAAAATATTTTGAAAAAGTTGAGCAGTTCTAATTCATTTGTGTGGAACCCTTGAATGGGTTTATGCTAAACCACTGCCTGGTCCCAAGCCCATTTTAGTGATACTCTACTTTTACTGCCTGGTCCCAAGCCCAATTGCTTTTTAGTTTTTATATACAAAAGAAACAAACAATCAACAGATTGTCTCTGGGAAACCACCGGTTTATGCTAAACCACTGCCGCAAGCAAATCCATCAACTCTGCACCCCATGATTTACAGCAGAACCAGGTTCGGAGATGCTTCCACAAACGCGGTTGCTTCTCTTCACTCCTTATTAGTCCAACTGCTTCTTCCCTATATAAATCGTCCAAGAGAATCAAGACCAAGTAATTGAGACCCAAAACAGAAACTTGCACGGATATTGAATCAGATTGGAGTGAGCAATTGTCAATCAGAGAGAACGAGTTGATTCAAGATATGAGTGGAAATAAGGGCGGGGTTTGCAAATTTGAGGAAGCATTTAAGACCATTCAACAGAACAGGAATGGTTTGACGGAGTATTCAAGCAAGGCTAAGAACCACCGCAGGTGGATCCCCGGAAGTGGGGTGAACCCGGAGAAGAGGGCGGCCGGCAACGATGAAAGGAGGAGAGAGGAGAGGGATGAGATTCTCATGCACCTGATTTGCTGGGGACCCAATTAACATTGTTTTTGGGAGTACTTTTTTTTTTTGTTTTGTTTTATGATCCCGTGGTTTTGCAGTACTGTGTTCTACATGTACTACTACGTATGTGAATTCTGAAGTACCCACTGATATGAAAAGGATGCTGATTTGTTTTCTTTGTTCTCTATTTCCAGTTTTCTTGTAGATTGACTAGAAGTGTCCCGGAGATAATACCACTGAAAGCTAGGAAACTTTGTCGAAGCTGGGATCTTTGGGTAAAAGCATCGCCAGCAGCCTCGACAATTCCTCCTTTTGGACATTTTTGCCTAGCCAAACCTCCAAAATCTGACTGCCAGGTGCTTCGCCTTCTTCCTCCCACTCCTGTGACTCGCCACAACCAGCAAGTCGCAAGTCTTAGGACTGGTGAAATTAAGGGTTTAAAATGAGTGGGTTGCCGTTGATGGTTTAAGATCGGTGGGTTTCCGACGAGGGTCAAGACTGAAATCCGTGGGTTCATAGATATGTATGGATGTGTGTACATGTAGTTTTGTGATTGTATTGGATAAGCCTAAATGCCTAGGTGCCATTTTAGTTACTTCATTTATTTTTTCTCCGAAGTTTAGAATAGTTCCATCGATGGGAAAAGAAAACAGTACATCAGAAAGAGGATGCAAGTCAATTATGCACCTCGTTACATTTTAGGCTATACTATGCAGCACAGAATTGTCACCACTTCGAAAATTTACTGTCATCACATCAAATCACTCCACACATTCCTTAAAGGGATGAGAAAGTCCCGCAAAGGGAAAGAAAAGTCCGCATAGGGATAGGACAAACCAAGAAACAATGACTTTCCAACAGAGGCCCAACAAAACAAGAAAAACAATCCTTCAAATTGAGGCAAAAAGTTACTCCATTTATTGACTAGCCAAACTAGAAATTGACAATTTTCCTAGACATTTTGCCTACATACATAGCATGGGTAGCGCGCATTCCGGATTTGCTTATGTGGGTTTTGTAAACAAGTTTATGAACTCAAAAGCTAATGCAAAATGGATATCAGTGTGCAATTTTGTGTATACGCACCGCGGATTGGTTTCCTGCTCTAAAGCAACATTTTGGATCCTCAAATATTTTGCACGGGGCAGAAATTTGAACTGAGCTTAAAACCATAAAAATGATAAAACCAAGCCGTAAATAACAGTCAGTACACACTGTCCATCCTCACCATTCCAACACCAGAATAAATTCGAAGACTGAAATTCATCTACCATATCCCAACCATCGCGTTAAATCTCTCTCGTAAACATAAAATCGAAAATCTAAAAGCAAATAAGAAAAACTGTACACAAACTACAACATATTGGCCAGAATTTGATCATTGAAACACACAAGCTATTCAAAACGTCAAAGCTGGAAACACCATAGCTGAAGCTTAATCATTTAGGCATGAGAAGCCACAAAACTTATAGATTATCTGGCAATTCAAAGTTTTGCACACCAAAAATCTGATGCGAGGCACTCTGAACAAAGACAGCAATGCTGCATTTGCTGCTGTTGAAACCTTCCGAGATGGGGAAACTAACAGTTCCTGATACCGTCTTCTTGGCAGAGGTGTCTTTGACAGAGCAGAGCTTTTCGAGCTTCCTAACGACGAAGTCATTTGGCAGGACACGCCCTTGGTTCTCGCCCTTAGTGCAGTTGGTCACCAAACCATTCTCGTATAGAGCCACCATCACGTTTGCGCCTTGATGATCCACCTTAGACCTCAAAGCCCCATTTAAAGACACTTGCAGGGTCTCTGGTGAAGGCCTCTTGAATGTTGCCTGTTCATATAAAATCTTATGAAACTCGGTATTTTCCTGAGATAACAAGGAGTTCGCTCCAGCCACCGCTGCCTATTGTGTTGGCAACTAGAAGTTCCTGAGATGATTTAGAACCGAAATTCCAAAATTCTAACTCACGTCATTCTGACAAGGTGTTTGATTCCTATTTCCTAGCTAGATAGAATTTAGTTCACCCACCGTATGTATCACTTGTCACCAACTTCATATTTGCCTACTCATTCTTATTAAAGTGCACTAGATTTATCCTTGTATACATCACAATCATCTGATCATTCGTTATCGCATATTCATGAACAACATCATTCTCATTTGTACGGGATTTTGAAGGGTGCAAAGCAGGAAAACCGTAATAGCAAGACCGATGACACCATCACCAACTATGGCATGAGAATTGAGATTAGTTCGGTTTTTTTTTTTCCCCCTTTTATGGCTCAATCTCCCATTACGAAATAGAAGGCATATATACAACTATGGCACAGTGCACCGTCTAAATTTCCTAGATTTGCACACAATTTACGCAAACAATCTATACTAAGGTAGCATTTGTATTATGGATTTGGTTGAGGAAGGAAAAGAAATGTAAGGAAAATATAGCTTGAATTTCTGTTTATTTTCTTTTTCTCCCACAAATTTCTTCCAAATCCAACATTTAAATACGGCCCAAGTGTGTGCTCGTTTTCCCTTTGTATTGAATGATTCGGTAAGACAAAAGAAGAAGAAAGAATTAGATATTTCATCAAAGGGAAATATTAATGCTCAAAATGTTTTTGGTAATTCCAAAAGTGTTATGCATAAAAAATTTGTACCATATGCAATGTTTAAGAGTTTTATGCACTAAAATTTTGACATCAACAAAAATTGTTTTAACATTATCATTTCCCTTCACCAAATCACTTATTAGGACAGAATGATTTGGTGAGAAATGAAAATAATAATGTTTGATTGGCTCTTTCCCTTGCAATTGTAAGGTAAAACCTCAAAATTCCATTAAGTAAAAACATTGTTGTCTAGTTGCAACTAACCAAACCAAACATAGCTGTACGTCCCGATCAATTCACAATTGGGGTTTGTTGGTTTCACTGTGCTCTGAAAGAGGGCATTGTAATCCATAAGGAATGTCTATTATGGCTTAACCCTCAACCATAACCATTTTACTCTACCTAACAATTACATCGGTCAATATATGATAGACATGTCCAAACCACTTTAATCAATTAATCTGTCTCATCTCATCATTTGCAAATATTCTTGTTCCTAATTCTATTTCGCAAAGTCTACCACACATTGTAAAACAACCATGAGTTGTATTGAATTCGGAACAATATTATTGACTAAGTTTTTGGTGGAAGAACACATTGAATACTGTATATTGTATTACGGATCGATATTTGTCTCTCTTGTCTCTTGTTTTATCCTGAATTACTGACCCCTGTTTTTCGTTAGAGTTTTGGAATACAGAGGAAACAGAGACTCCCATGTCTGGATCTACATGCATGCTTTTCTGGAGTCTGGCTCCTCTCCAATACTTAAGAAATTGGAGGATCCTCCAATTCCAATTCAATGGTCAAGATTACCCAAATATCTTCAATCCCAAAACACATATGGTATTCTACGGGCACTCAATTACTCCCCAAATATTCCCCAATTATCATTTATCACATCTCAAACACTAATTTACCAGATTCCAAACATTAGTAAAATTTCATATCGTAACTCTAATAACATGTGCAGATTTACAGGGTTAGTCAAGGAACTCCTTTTGCATTTCTTCTAAAATATTTTTTCTATAAAAATTATTTTACGTTCAATTACTTACTCTTACGATTTCTTTCTAATTTTCATAGCTGAATCTTAATTTCAACTTTCTTACATATAAGAACAACTACATCAATGAGTACACGACACAATGCGAAGCACACGTAGAAATACACTTGTATTGGTAAAAAAATCTCATGAGTTACATAATAAGATAATATCAACAAAAAAAATCATACTGAAAGAAATAAAAAATTATTAATATAATATTAGTAAAAAAAACTTCATGCGCTATATAATTTTTTTTTTCAGAGACAAGTTTAATGGGGAGCGAAGACGTTGTTCAAAAAAAATTAATGAATTTTATCCACCATTAAAAAAACAGGGAGGAAAGATGCTTATGTAATTGAGAAATATTTTGGGAGTAATTGAGTATCCGTAAAATATCATATGAGCTTTGGAGCTTAAGTCACTAGGGTAATCTTGACCATTGAATTGGAATTTGAATCCTCAAATTCTCTGTAGATTGAAGAGAAGCCGGACTCGCTTTTCTAAGATCAAGAAAATCTGGACAAACTTTTTTTTTAATTTGTGGAATGGTGATCAAGGTGTCCGGCCCATCTTATGCGTACCTCGACTTATCGCTCCTCGGTCAAGTCATAGACATGTCATTCATCCACGTTAGGACTAGAAAGTTCTCAAGAAATTTCTTTCTTATGGCATACCCCAAGAATCAAACATCATCAATTGTATTGGAACAAACCCACCAACCAACCCAACGTGACAGACAAAATAATCTTGCGGCAAATGGAGAGGGGGAAAAAAACAAATACTAACCTGGAGCGTAGGCGCAGGGAATCTCGGTGCAGAGGCGATGCAGGAGAGAATAGCATCCTCGTCATTGCCAAGACAATGGGCCGTGCCCTGGACCACAACTTGCGGCGTGAACATGGTGTCCTGCTTCAGGGCCTCCACATAGGCCTTTTGCCTGACCGTCCACTGGCTCGACCCAAACGGATCCTTCCACCCCATGTAATCCCAGTAGTCCACGTGGTATGCCAGCACCACCACCGGCGTTTCCAAGTTGAAGTCGCCCCTCCCCAGCCTCGACACCACCAGCTCCGCCGCTGGCGAGGTGGCGCAGCCCTGGGAGGAGAAGAGCTCCACCACCACAGCACCTCCCCTCCTCAGCTCCTCCGCTGTCACGTCCGCCGTGGTGGCGTCGGAGGAGTCGTTGTTTGGGGAGGAGGAAGGGGTGCCTCTGGATCCGAAGCACGAGAAGAGGCGCGGCATTGCGTCGCGTCGTCTCGGGCGGCGGAATAGAGGTGGTTGTGGTGGAAGCAGCGGTGGCTAGGAGTTTATCAGTGTTTAATTTTTGGATTTTTCTTTTGGGATCTCTTGGTTGATCGGAAAGGGAGAGACAATGGAGAGAGATGCGAAAGTGAGAAAAAGAGAGAAGGATTGGGGTGTGGTGAGAGAAAGGTGGCGAAGGAAACGGTGGGAGAAGAGGTTGAGAATTGGCTTTTTATGACAGTAAGCCTATTTTTTATGGTGCAATGGACCCAATAATAAAAAAAATGAAGGTATTCTTTACTTTTCTTCTAGTAGTATTAGTATTGTTCCGTCACGCCGTATCACTATATGTAAGAAATTTATTGTACTTATATTGAAACTGAAACTAAAATCACACCAATAATGTTATTAGGGACCTTATCAAATTATGTTCTAAGTTTTCGCCACTAAACCAACCTCAATGGCTGTCTATTTGACTCTTTTTCACAGGATCTGGAATTTTAAAAGTGGAACTGGGGTAAAGGGAGGTATGAGTAGAAAGCCAGGTAAAGGGAGGCGTCGGTGGTTTGGTTGAATTGGGTAAAGGGTTAGATTTCGTTGCCGACACGATTTGTGGGGGGTGGTGACACGTTATTGTTGTTGTTTTTTAACTTGTTTTTGTCAAAATTAAATTAGCTGGAGGCCGGCTGGTGTTGGATGTCAATCAGACCACCACACCTGTTCTAGACCCTTTTTTTAGGTAAAGGAAGGCGAGATGGTTTGACAAGGAATCTCAACGACTATATAATATAATATACAGAAAAACAGATCGATGCATCTACTCTGTCTAACTTTTCCAACAACACTTTGGACAATTGCAAACTGTCGTTGCCATTCGGGTCCAAAACTATAGACCACGAGTACTTGGCCCAGTAACAAAACCGAAGCCCATGCTTAAGTAGTGGGCTTAATACAGGAGCATGAATAATCCCTCCCATTGGAATGTAACAGGACAAAAGGTTTTTTTTTTTTTTGTGGTAATAGTAGTAATATGTTTGTTTGCTCAAATTTTTTTTTTAAAGAAAATTGATACCGAATAAATAACAAAGTTCAATTTTATTAAAAAAAATTGTACACTTTGATAACCAAGTGTTCAATAGAAAATCAATTACTTCGCCCACTCGCGTGATCTCTCCCTCTCTCTTTTTAAGGAATTTTTTAGTACTGGGTGGGCACGGCCACGTGGTGCCCGTGCGCACATCTTGGCCGTCCAAACGTGTTTCGGACGACCCATATTTGTTTGGGTAATTATTTAGTGCAAAATTACCAAAACACCCCTTCAAACCCAAATAAATCAGGACAGTCCAAAACACGTTTGGACAGCCGAAATGCACACACAGGCACAACGCGGCCGTGCCCACCCGGCACTGAAAAATTTCTCCTCCTCACCAATCACTCCCAACCCTTCCATATATCAAGCGGGGAATGAGAACTATGAGTATCACCCTCTTCCCTTGGAGATAAGAACTCTTCTTCCCTTGCTCTCAGTGAAACCAGAAACAATTCGAAGACAGGAGAAAGGTGAGGACCAAACCCGAGACACTTCATATCATCGAGTATCAAATCCGGTTTCTTGATTGAAGACTTAATCTCTGCATCGGAAGCATCAAGAGGCAGAGATGGGCAAAATATAGGAGTATGATCCTCGTTTGATGGCAGTTCTTTTAAGGGTAAATTTCACTGACCTCCCCTGAGGTTTCTGACACAAACAGATACCTCCCTTGAGGTTTCTGAAATAACGCTGCCCTCCCCTACTTTAACTGACATTGTACATATTCCCCCCTCCGTCCAAGTTACGTTAGAAAATTGACGGAAAGTTCCAAGACATGCTGATGTCATGGTGTCCTTACATAGAATATACCAACAATGTCCTCAACCCTGCAGTAGTCTTCATTCCTATAAGCAAAAATACTTGCAACAGTGCCGTTAAAAAAAATTTACTTGCAACAGTAATTCATGTATTTTCTAACCACTTGGGTAGAGCACATCAAAAGTAACTCTTTTCTCTAATATTTGTAGTGTTTTTGCACGTCAAAAGTAAAAACTCGTTCCGTCCTATAATATTTGTCCGGTCCGCAAAACAGAACGTAAAAATAATATACAATTTTTGCAAGAAAAGTTTACAAAATTCAACAACTTACTAGATATGGATGAGTTTTTTTAACTTATAACAAAAAGTTTGATTTTTTCTTAAAAGAAATGCAATATTTTTGAGTCCTCGTTTTGCGGACTGAACAAATATTATGGGACTGAGGGAGTAACATTAAAATTGAACCAAATTTAGTTAAAGTTCAATGTAAGATTTGGTATACTATAATCCCTGTAGGGCGCTCCGACTTACAGGATCCCTGGGTCTGTGATTGACATGTTATAAAATAAAAATAAAAAAAACTCCATACACTTATAAAAAGTAAAAAAATGCAATCAATTTAAAAAAATAAAATCACAAAGTCCAGGATATTATGAGTTTCATTGTATCGGTAAATTATTTTGATAGAAAAAACACGTTGAAAGAACACTGAGGTTCATTTTGATTAAAAAAAAAAACTTTAAAAAAAACACACATGAACCAAAATTAGAAAAAGTTAGAAAAGACAAAAAAAATTCACAATATCTGCCTATTTGGAATATTTTGTCATTAGTGAACCAATCATCCTAAAAAAAATTGCACAGAATTAACAAGGGCATTTTTTTCAATGGAGATATAAAAATAATTGAAAAAAGATTATTAAGCCAAACCATGCCTTAGTGAATGGGCTAGTTGTGGTGGAGATTAAGCGGCAAAAAAATCATTGTGGTATTAGGTGGGTGCCAGCATAAGAGCAACAAAAAGATTGAAAAAAATTAAATCACAACATATGGAGTGCCTTCATGCCTTTTTGTAAATAATGATAAAATAAATCCCTGAGCACAAACTATCTTTGCATTTTTTTTTGTTTAAAAATGAAATTGGGAAAAAATAAAGGAAACAAATTTATTATAATCATCAAAAGTAAAATCCTCAAATGCCCAAACAAACCAAGCAATGCAATATTTTTTCCTACATAATTTTGGCTTTAATATAAACTTGATTCACTCTTTTTTTTTAAAATTCATTGATCATTTTGTTTGAGAAAAATAGAAAAAACAAAAACATTTGTAAAAAAAAATAATAATAATAATAATACGCCTAATGCTTTTCAAGTGGATTCATTTCACAAAATGAGAGATGAGGTGTAATTCCAAGAATCAAGTTTGTGCAATCTATTTACTTTAAGGGTATTTTGGTACTTTTCTCGCAAATCTTAACGCCATCCAGAACAAATTAACAGCAAGGGGGTCTGTTGACAATGTCAGTTAAAGCAGGGGAGGGCAGTGTTATTTCAAAAACTTCAGGGGAGGTATCTGTTTGTATCAGAAACCTCAGGGGAGGTCAGTGAAATTTACCCCAGCTTTTATAATAAAGATACTGGAGTAAAAAAGAAGAAACTGAATCTTGACTTTTATAGGAAATAACAACTGAAATGAAAAACAAAAGAACCATCTGAATTACATCTGCATTTCATCTACCAACTGCCAGCCGGAGTTTGACCTGGACTAGTTGTTGGAGCTGATAGACTACACTTCCTGACCGGGGAATCCCGACCGAATTCCTGATGCCACGCTGGGTCCATTCCGGTCACTGAATGGCTGATCGGAGCCGACCAAAAATTCTAGAAAAAAAAACCGAGTGGGCTCTCGCGAGAATCAACGGCATCCGATGTGCGTAGGTGGCCGATCCAAACACTCCATTTTTTTGTTTATAGGTGGCCGATCCAAATGGAGTATTTGGATCGGTCACCTACACACATCGGATGCCGTTAATTCCTACCCAGACCCACTCAATTTTTTTTTTAGAATTTTTGGTCAACTCCGATCAGCCATTCAGAGTAGACCCGACGTGGCGTTGGAAATTCGGTCAGAATCCCTCGGTCGGGATGCTTAGACTTTCTGGGAGCTGAATCTAATTTGTATTGAGCTGAGCTGAGCGGGAAGAGCCTTGACAACTACTACTTGACAGAAATCACTCACAAAATGTTATTTTTTCATTATAAAATTAGTAGTGTCACTTTGTCAACAATCTCAAGTCCCTATAAAGTTATGCAATCTGCAATCGCCAATGATCAACAAGAGCACAGCGAAGCGAGAGCGAGAGACAATGGATTCAAAAGAGAGCCGTACCAAAGTTCTAATGCTACCATGGTTAGCCCATGGCCACATAACTCCCTTCCTAGAGCTAGCCAAGAAACTCTCTACCAAAAACTTTCACATCTACCTATGCTCCACACCCATCATTCTCGCTTCAATCCAGAACAGAATCACCGAAACCCTATCCCTCTCCATAGAACTTGTACCGCTCCACCTCCCGACGTCACCGGAGCTCCCTCCCCACCGCCACACCACCAACGGCCTCCCGCCACATCTCATCCCCGCCTTAAAAAGGGCCTTCGACTCAGCCAGCCCTCGTTTCTCCCAAGTTGTACAAACACTGAGCCCGGATTTGGTCATCTACGACTTTCTGCAGCCGTGGGCGGCAACGATCGCCTCGGAGTGTGAAATTCCGGCGGTGTTGTACTTTATCGCGGGAGCAGCGCTGGTTTCTTTGGGCCTTCACTTGCACTCGAGACCCGGCGTTGAATTGCCATTCCCGGAGTATCGGCATATTCTCAAGTGGGTCGTTACTCATTAATGTAGAGTATTTTGCTTCCGTTCCAGAATATCTTCTTAAAAAACAAGTATTTATTTTATATTTTTAAACTCAAAAATAATATAAATAAAAAATAATTTTTTAATTTTTTTGC
>BPLS01021390.1:0-21067 GCA_019656275.1 Rhododendron kiyosumense | reverse complement strand
GTAATATGGACACACGGATTCACGAGGTGCTCAGAGGCTTCAAACAACCGAGTTGAGCAGATGGCACAAACCCAGCAGATTGTGCAAAAGTAGCAAAACCCCGTTATTTTACTTTGGAGATTGTTTCTCACATCTCCTAAGGAGAGAAATGAGGGGAGAAAACGCAACTACAAAATAAGCAACCCAAGAGAAAAGAAGATCTACCTTTCTCGGCCTTCAGGGTAAGATTAAGTGTAGTATTTGTTCTTATTAGTTTAATATCTGATTTGTGGGCCGTCGGCTCACTCTTTATTAAATTAATAATTTTTTGTGGGGGAGGGTCCCGTACAAGTTTAGTATATGTTCTTCGAGTAGTAATCTGATTACCAAATCGATGTAGATCTTGTTTTAGCCATAGTGGCTTCTATGATTTTTTTAGTTGTCTTGTTTCTATCCAATTTTCGTGAATGAAATGCAAATATTTATATGGCTGAATTCTTCCATCTTTTAGTATTTTAAAAACTCAATTTATTGATATACAATGGGTCTTGATCCAATTTAAAATGGGAAACAAACTCGAGTTTTACCAAAATGAATCAAATTTTAACCCATCGAGGGTAAAATGGTCACTTCCTTCGATGTACAACTTATTTTTTATCCAAACTAGTTGGGTTAGAATGTAAATTGGACAAGCTTTCTAATGGTTCAAACCATGCGCAAATTAGAGTTCGGGGGTGTCCGGGTCAAGTCCGCAAAGGTTGAGTAACATTAATGCGTTCCATGCGCAAAACTTTGCATCCAGGCGCATTGTACTGCGCCCCAGGCGCATCTGGAACAGTGCACTACAGGTCCCGACTTTGCGGACTTGCCCTAGACACTCCCGAACTCCAATTCGCTTGTGGTTTGAACCATTAGAAAGCTTGTCCAATCTACTTTCCTACCAAATTGATTTTAATGAAAGTAAATTGTACGTCAAAGTACAAGACCATTTTACCCTCAGTTGGTCGGGAAAAAAATTATTTCAATAAAACGATCCTACTGTTTTCATTTAAAATCGGATTAAGATCAATTATATAACAATAATTCACTATATTAAAAGATGATGGAAATGAATAATTAAAATAATGAAGTTCTATTTATGTAAAGTTGGTCGAAGGGAGAGCGATTCAAAAATCATCGGCGTGACAAAGGCTAAAGTACATTTTTGTACATTCTAAGTTCCATTTGAGGCACACATCCGCAGTTCTGGGTACTCGGTCATTAATTCTACAAGAGTGGCCACAAGATTCATTGACCACTCCACACTTCATTATTTCACTCCACACTTCATTAAATAATCAGAAACTGTTTCATCATCAAGATTCACCCAAGGCAAGACTTGTGGTGAGGGTGAGAGATAACCTGAGGGAGTCGAGCTCAGAGGGTACTTCCTCAATTGACTTTTTTGTAATGTTGTTGCGTATGATCCTATAATAAGTTTCTCTCAATATGAGTGAGTGTGTTTGGTTTTGATCATCGGCGCAGTAAACGACCATGAGACATAGATGATTTGATGTCAACAAGGATTCTACAGGTTGGGTTCCCGATGTATGTCCAGAGACTTTCCCTAGACGGTTGCTCAAGAAAGAACTTGAGAAAATATTTAGCTATGGTCGAACAACTAGCGAGGCTTCTCATCCGAGGAATGATATAGCGCTCATTATCCAAATATCTTGATCATCATGTTTTAATAGAAGGAAAAAAAAAAAATAGAGTGAAGAGACATTTAACCTTGACCCAAAATAAAGGATGCGAAACCTACAGCTATCCACGGTGCTAATTGGGGGGTGGGGGGTGCTTATCCTAAGCAATCTGATACTCAATAAATTCAACAGTTACTACAACGATGTAATTGGGACACACGGATTCACGAGATGCTCAGAGGCTTCAAACAACCGCTTTGAGCAGACGGCACAAACCAAGCAGATTATGCAAAAGTAGCAAAACCAAGTTATTTTATTTTGGAGATTGTATCTCACATCGCCTAAGGAGAGAATTGAGGGGAGAAAACTCAACTATATAATAAGCAACCCAAGAGAAAAGAATATATACCTTTCTCGGCCTTCAGGCTAAGATTAAGTGTAGTATCTGTTCTTCTTAGTTTAATACCTGATGTGTGGGCCGTCAGCTCACTCTTTATTAAATTAATAATTTTTTGAGGGGGAGGGTCCCCTACAAGTGTAGTATCTGTTCTTTGAGTAGTAATCTGATTACCAAATCGATGTAGAACGTGTTTTAGCCATAGTGCTTCTTTGATTTTTTTAGTGTTCTTGTTTCTAACTAGTTTTCGTGAATGAAATGCAAATATTTGTATGGCTGAATTCTGCCATCTTTTAGTCCTTTAAAAACTCAATTTATTGATATACAATGGGTCTTGATCCAATTTAAAATGGGAAACAAACATGAGTTTTACCAAAATGAATCAAATTTTAACCTATCGACGGTAAAATGGTCACTTCCTTTGATGTACAACTGATTTTTTATGCAAACTATATAGGATAGAAAGAAAATTGGACAAGCTTTCTAACGGTTCAAACCATGCGGAAATTGGAGTTCGGAGGTGTCCGGGGAAAGTCCATAGAGTTTGAGCAACATTAATGCGTCCCAGGCGCAAAACTTTAAACCCACGCGCATTGCACTGCGCCCCTGGCGCATATGGAAAAGTGCACAACATGTCCTAACTTTGCGGACTGGCCCCAGACACTCCCGAACTCCTATTCGCTCGTGGTTCAAACCGTTAGAAAGCTTGTCCAATCTACATTCCTACCGAATTGATTTTGATGAAAGTAAATTGTATGTCAAAATACAAGACCATTTTACCCTCAGTTGGTTGGGAAAAAAATTATTTCAATAAAACGCTCGTACTTTTTCATTTAAAATCGGATTAAGACCAATTTTATAACAATAATTCACTATATTAAAAGATGATGGAAATGAATAATTAAAATAATAAAGTTGTATTTATGTAAAGTCGGTCGAAGGGAGAGCGATTCAAAGATCATCAGCGCGACAAAGGTTGAAGTACATTTTTCTACATTCTAAGTTCCATTTGAGGCACATATCCCTAGTTCTAGGGTACCCATTCAGTAATTCTACAAGAGTGCCCACAACATTCATCGACCACTCCACACTTCATTAAATAATCAGAAATCGTTTCATCATCAAGATTCACCCAAGGCAAGACTTGTGGTGAGGTTGAGAGATAACCTGAGGGAGTCGAGCTCAGAGGGTAGTTCCTCAATTGACTTTTTTGTCATGTTATTGCGTATGATCCTATAATAAGTTTCTCTCCATACGAGTTAGAGTGTTTGGTTTTGATCATCGACGCAGTAAACGACCACGAGACGTAGATGATTTGATGTCAACAAGGATTCTGCAGCGTGGGTTCCCTATGTATGTCCAGAGACTTTCCCTAGGCGATTGCTGAAGAAAGAACTTGAGAAAGTATTTAGCCATGGTCGAACATCTAGCCAGGATTCTCGTCCGAGGATTGATATTGCACTCATTAGCCAAATATGTTGATCGTCAAGGTTTAATAGAAGGAAGAAAAAAG
Source organism: Rhododendron kiyosumense (assembly GCA_019656275.1). NCBI lineage: Eukaryota > Viridiplantae > Streptophyta > Magnoliopsida > Ericales > Ericaceae > Rhododendron > Rhododendron kiyosumense. The sequence goes on along the minus strand of BPLS01021390.1, from coordinate 17,496 downwards.
AGAGTGAAGAGACATTTAACCTTGACCCAAAATAAAGGATGGGAAACCTACAACTATCGACGGTGCTAATTGGGGGCGGGGGGGAGGGTTATCCTAAGCCCCAAGCGATCTGATGCTCAATAAATTCAGCAGTGACTACAACGATGTAATTGGGACACACGGATTCATGAGGTGCTCAGAGGCTTCAAACAACCGAGTTGGGCAGACGGCACCAACCAAGCAGATTGTGCAAAAGTAGCAAAACCCAGTTATTTTACTTTGGAGATTGTTTCTCACATCGCCTAAGGAGAGAAACGAGGGGAGAAAACGCAACTATAAAATAAGCAACCCAAGAGAAAAGAAGATATAACTTTCTCAGCCTTCAGGCTAAGATTAAGTGTAGTATTTGTTCTTATTAGTTTAATATTTGATGTGCGGGCCGTCGGCTCACTCTTTATAAAATTAATAATTTTTTGAGGGGGAGGGTCCCCTACAAGTGTAGTACTGTTCTTCGAGTAGTAATCTGATTACCAAATCGATGTAGAACGTGGTTTAGCCATAGTGGCTTCTATGGTTTTTTTAGTGTTCTTGTTTCTATCCAGTTCTCTTGAATGAAATGCAATTATTTGTACTGCTGGATTCCGCCATCTTTTAGTATTTTAAAAACACTATTTGTTGATATGCACGGCAATGGAATTTCAATTTTGCGCTGTCCCCTGACTCTTTTTTAGAGTTTGAAATTTGGGCTGCCTCATGGCAATGGAAGTGTGCTGGTAGTGGTGAAGTTATGGTGGTGTATGTGGTAAGTGATGGTGGTGGAGGGTGCGGGGCTCTGATGAACGTGGCTCGCTTACTCTGGAACTATTGTTCGTCTGGATCTAACCTCGCTCGCTTGAACCTAACCTGCACAATGAAGCGTGACTAAAGACCACACTGGAGGAGGCCCGAAATGGCCCTTTGGCATGAGGATGGGAATAGTGCAGAGAGAGGAAACGAAATGACAAGGGTTTCGAGGGTAGGAGACGATGTACCTTTTAGGGCAGCTATCCCTTGGTATTTATTGAGGGTCCTTGGCTTGATCTCCAAGTTCGTCCATGAGTCTAACACGCGTCGACTGACGTCACCTGTGACGTAGCGGATAAGGCAGTTAGTGTGAGCTATCATGGGAGACATGACCCAGCCCAGTTGCCTAGCCTCAGGCCGAGCCGAGCCTCAAGGGAGCTTCATGGGAGATATGGTCGAGCCTAGCCTCGAGGAGCTTCATGGAAGACATGGTTGAGCCTAGCCTCCGGGGGGGGGGGGGGTTTCGAGGGAGACATGGCCGAGCCTAGTCGCGAGGGAACTTAATGGGAGACATGGCCAAACCTAGTTTCAATGGAGCTTCATGGGAGACATGGCCGAGCCTAGCCTCGAGAAGCTTCATGGAAGACATAGATGAGCCAAGCCACAAAGGAGCTTCGTGGGAGACATGGCCAAGCCTAGTCGCGATGGAGCTTCATGGGAGACATGGCCGAGCCTAGCCTTAAGTGAGCTTCGTGGGAAACATGGCCGAGCCTAGTCGTGATGGAGCTTTGTGGGAGACATGGCCGAGCCTAGCCTGGAAGGAGCTTCATGGGAGACATGGCTGAGCCTAGTTGCCTAGCTCTAGGTCAAGCCAATCCTCGAGGGAGTTTCATGGGAGACATGGCCAAGCCGATCATTGATGGAGCTAATTGTGAGGCATGGCCGATCCTAGCCTCGAGGGAGTTTCGTGGGAGACTTGGCCGAGGCTAGTCGCGAGGGAGGTTCATGGGAGACATGGTCGAGCCTAACCTTCAGGAAGCTTCATGGGAGACATGGTTGAGCGTAGTTGCCTAGCTCCGGGCCAAGCCGAGCCTCAAGTGTGCTTCATGGGAGAGATGCCCAAGCCTACTAACCCAGCTCAAGGCCGAGCCAATCCTCAAGGGAGCTTCATGGGAGACCGTGGTGAGCCTAGTTTCTAGTTCCGGGCCAAGCCGATCCATGAGGGAGCTTCATGGGAGACATGGCCGAGCCTAGTTTCTAGCCCGGGCCGAGCCGAGCTTCAAGGCAGCTTCCTTGGAGATATGGCCGAGCCTAGTTGCCAGCCCTAGGCCGATCCTAGAGGGAGATTCGTGGGAGATGTGGCCGAGCCAAGCCTTGAGGAACTTCAAGGAAAAATGGCCCGAGCCTAGCTTTGAGGGAGTTTCGTGGGAAACATGGCCAAGCCTCATCGTGAAGGAGCTTCGTGGGAGATATTGCCGAGCCTAGCATCAAGGGAGCTTCGTGGGAGACATGGCCTAGCCTAGTCGCGAGGGAGATTCATGGGAGACATGGCTGAGCCTAGCCGTGAGGGAGCTTCGAGGGAGACATTGCCGAGCCTTGTTTCCTAGCTCCGGGCCGATCCGATCCTTGAGGGAGCTTCATGGGAGACATGGCCGAGCCTAGTTACCTAGCTCCGAGCCAAGCCGAGCTTCAAGAGAGCTTCAACTAAGATATGCCTGAGCCTAGTTGCCTTGCTCCGGGCCTAGCTGAGCCTCAAAGGAGTTTCATGGGAGACATGGCCGAGCCTAGCCTCGAGGGAGTTTCGTGGGAGACTTGGCCAAGCCTAGTCATGAGGGAGCTTCAATGGAGAAATGGCCGAGCCTAGCCTCCAGGGAACTTCATGGGAGACATGGCCGAACGTAGCCTTGAGGGAGATTGATGGGAGACATGGCCGAGCCTAGCTTCGAGGAGCTTCATGAAAGACATGGCCGAGCCTTGCTTTGTGGGAGACATGGCCAAGCCTAGTTGCGAGGGAGATTCATGGGAGACAAGGCCGAGCCTAGCATTGATGGAGCTTCATGGGAGACATTGCCGAGCCTAGTTGCCTAGTTCCGGGCCGAGCCAAGCCAAGCCTCAAAAGAGCTTCTTAGGAGATATGCCCGAGCCTAGTTGCCTAGCTCCAGGTTAAGCCAATCCTCGAGGGTGTTTCATGGGACACATGGCCGAACTTAGTTGCCTAGCTTGGGGCCAAGCCGAGGTTCAATGGAGCTACCTGGGAGATATGCCTGAGCCTAGTAGCCTAGCTTGAGTCCGAGTCGAGCCTAGCCTTGAGGGAGCTTCATGGGAGAAATGGCAGAGCCTAGTTGCCTAGCTCCGGGCCGAGCCGAGCCTCATGGGAGCTTCATGGGAGATATGCTTGAGCCTAGTTGCCTAGCTCCGGGTCGAGCAGATCGTTGAGGGAGCGTCATGGGAAACATGGCCGAGCCTAATCGGCTAGCTGCTGGCCGAGCCGCAGAGGGTAGCATCGTGGCCTTCCGCTAATCATTTCGACTAGGGCCGAACCAGAATATGCAAACTACTACAGAGGGGTTGTGGTACAGCGACAGTGTTTATGGAAAAGGGATGGTGGTGCTCCCATGATCTTCATAGTGGTCAGGTTTCTTCTCATTTTTCATAAACTCAACTGTATTATTTGTATAGTTGTATTCCCCCATCTTTTAGTTCTTTGAAAATCCTCCTTAACGATATATAGTAGGCCTTTATCCAATTTAAAATGACGTATATGCAAGCATTTTACAGGAATGATTCATTTTTATGACTAAGTGATAGTAAAATAGTCATATACTTTGATGTACAAAAAAAATAGCATCCGAATTAATTAGGTTAGAAAGCAGACTTAATAAACCTTTTAACGGTTCAAACCTTGCAAAAATCGGAGTTCGGGAATGTTCGGAACAAAAATACAAAGTCTAACAAATTGTGGAGTTTCTAGGCTCCTTTGGCGCAATGTAGTTCGCCCAGGGCGCAATGAAATGCGCTTAGGCGCATTGAGAGCAAAATTTGTTAAATTTTGCGGCCTTCTCCCGGACACTACCGGTACCGAACTCCGATTTTTGCAAGGTTTGAACCCTTAAAAAGCTTGTTGAGTCTATTTTATAACCCTAGTAGTTTTGATCAAAAGTAATTGGTACATCATAAGATATGACTATTTTACCCTCAATGAGTCGGAGAATAAATCATTTATGTAAAACGTTAATATCTCCCTTATTTTAAACCAGATTGAAACCTATTTTATATCAATAAGTAGGGTATTTGACATACTAATAGATGGTGGGATCTAATTATAAAAATAATAGTTTTTGGTTTTGGTAATTTAATCTAAAATAGATTAATTCAAAGATCGTCAGAGCGACTAAGGATAAAAACACATTTTCGCTCTCTTCCACTCTTTCCAAGTTCCACTTAGTACTCTCATTCCTAGTTCTAACGTATTCTTTCATTTTGTAAGAGTTCTTAAAGCCACTGAAAGCAAATTTTTCTTGGCCAAATCAGTGTGCCACTAAATAATTTGAATTTAGTGCCAATCCACGGCAATGGAATTTCAATTTTGTGCTGTCTCATGACTCTTTTTTAGAATTTGAACTTTGGGCCACCTCACGGCAATGGAAGTGTGCTGCTAGTGGTGAAGTCATGGTGGTGGAGGGGTTGTGTTACAGTGACAGTGTTTGTGGCAAAGGGATGGTAGAGCTCCCACGATATTTGTAGTGGTTTGCTTTCTACTCATTTTTCATAAACTCAACTTTATTATTCGAATAATTGTATTCTACCACCTTTTAGTACTTTGAAAATGTAACATCCCGAATTTTCCGTAAATGGTAATTTTACCTGAGTTGAATATTTTGACAATATATGGAAAAAAAAATGAAAGAGGCAGTCGGTGGTGGACTTATCTCACCAATTTGGGTTTTTGTTTTCTTCTATTTTCTTGAGCTTGAATTAGTATTGCATGGGTCCATGAGAGGAGCCTTACTACTGCCAAGTGGAATTTACCTTGGAATGAGTGAACCGAGAGTTGTGAGATATCATGAGATACAAGCCTCTTGTAGTATAAATGGGTGCCCTCCCATTTCATGAGAGGATGCTTCAAAAGAAAGAAACCAAAAACACTTAAAAGGAAATATGAGCTGGAGTTCTTAGACCAAAGGTGATTTGAAGTCTGATTAGCATAATCTTTGCGAGGTTATTAAAGGTTGGGTCCAAATATCCCACGGGCTACGACAACGATCGTAATTTGAGGTACCGGGTAGTGTGCAATGCATTCCTAGCTAAATCTCTTTGCAAAGAGTGTTCTTTGATTCTCTCATATTTGTACTCATTTGATGTCTAAGCTTTCTTGATGCAGTTATTGTCACTTCTTGTATCGTGACACAGAAAGTATTTTGGCTGAAAGCCATGGAACAGATTGGTACATGTTTAAGCTCACCGGGTCGCAAAGTTATGAAAGATGTACGATGGACTATCCCATGGGGAATCCAGTATGTTTATGGGGCCCATGTGCCCAATACAGAGTTTTGACCTTGGTGGTGCTTGGCATGTTATCGAAATGAGCTGGGTGTGAGGCTACAAATGAAAAGCGTTCAGAATGATCCTACTTGATTTGTTATCCTCATTTATTGAGTATATTCTTATTGCTAGCCATGTTATTGTCCTCGTATTGCATATACTACCCGGTCGTTTTATGTTTTTCAAGTGCAAAGCAAGTTAGTGGGGACCCGAGTTGGAGTACTTGGAGTAATTAGTTTTAGAGGTCGTTTAGAAATATGTATATTTTGGAGATTTATAGGCTTGCCATGTATATTTATCTTGAGGATTTGTAATTATAAGAGATGTATTTATTTTAAGGCAATGTAAAAATTCGGGTCGTCACAGAAAATCCTCTTTATCAATATATAGTAGGTCTTTATCCGATTTAAAATGAAGGAGAGGCGAGCGTTTTACACAAATGATTCATTTTTATGGCTCGGCGAGAGTAAAATAGTCATATAATTTGCAAACTAATTGGGTTAGAAAGTTTACATAACAAGCTTTTTAACTGTTCAAACCCTGTAAAAATCAGAGTTCGATAGTGTTCGGGAGAAGGCCGCGAAATTTCACAAATTCTAAACGCTCAATGCACCTGAGGAGCATTTCATTGCACCCCGGTGTACAACATTGCGCCAGAGGCGCCTAGGAATTGCACAATTTGTCAAACTTTGTAAGTTTGTTCCGAACATTCCAGAACTCCAATTTTTGCAAGTTTTGAACCATTAAAAAACTTTTTGAGTCTATTTTCTAATCCAAGTAGTTTTGAACTAAAACTTTTTGTACATCTTAACATATGACTATTTTACCCTCGGTGTGTCGAGAATAAATCATTTCTTGGAGATCACTTCTTGCCTTTGTAGGTTCTTCCGACCAGAAGGAAAATGCAAAGCTTCATGCAATTGAAGGAGCAATGGTAAAGCATTATATGAGTTTTTTTGGCAAGAGGTCGCAGAAACAGAGTTACTGGTAACAACATGTGTCATGCTTAGATTTTAAGAAAAAAATCCAACCCCTTTACCGATCACATGTCAACCAAGTTATTGGTAGAGTAGGTAATGGACACTTAATTTGGTGAGAATTCGAACCCCACCCCAACATTCCTTTCTCCTTGTAGGATTTTCTTAAATTGAAAATAGATTTAATTCCTTCGAACAAAGAAGGATTGTTTTTTTTTTTTTCTCATAATAAATACATGCGAGTGAGGTTAGCTAGTTGGAATATTTCGCTCAATACTTGACTTTCAAGTCTCCATAGTCTGTTGGGGAGAATTAAACATTTGCTTTAACGCTCATATCATGTGATAATATCTTACCTTCGGACTTGAAATAGATGCATTAGAATTTCCTACAAATAGCTATGCAATGTTGAGAAGTCTGCAAATTTAGTTTATGAAGAAAACTGCTTGTGACGTAATAGGGGCGGTTTTTTTTTTTTGTCATTCGTTATTCCTAATGTATTATATCCTAGGGGACTTTGAGGAGAGGGATGGTTGCTTACCAAAGGAACCGCAAGAATCGAACTTTGCCCATAAGCGTCGGAGTATAAGTGATACATCAACTGCACTCTACCCCACTTGCAATGGGTGTCATCTTATTTTTCTTCTCGTTAATTAAAAACAAGTCTTTTAACGTATAAAGAAGCCAAGGTTTGAACTTGTCTTGAAACTCATTTCGAGTCATGTTTGAGTTAATTAAATTTGATTTTCATTCAATTCAATTGTAAGTACCTTAAGACCAGCCCCGTTCTACTAAGCTTTCTTCAAAAAATAAGTAATTATTTGTAATTTTTAAAATTAAAAATAATGTATTTGTTGAAACAATTTGTCGAAAAAAAGAAAAGGAGCAATGTACCAAGGATGGAATTAAATATGCATTATTTACAAACAAAAGTATTCGAATATTCAAGAAAAATCAATATACTCTTCGACACATCGAATTTCCCTTGACCGCTACGAATTCTTCTTGGGCGCGTGAAATTACACTTGGCCGCATCGAATTGCACTTTACATATATAGAGAGATTAGTAGAGACAAGATTTAATTTAGAAATAACAAAATAAGAGTTGTCTAACATCTTACAGACAATTTGCCTTTTTAACTCGTCCTTGAGTTGCCTTATTAATAGGACTTGAGGATCCTCCAATTTTAGAAGGATTGGAGAGAAGCCAGACTCGATTTTTCATCCCTAGGCACCCTCGCTCTCTCCAAACACCCTACTTTCTCACCCAAAAGACTATAATTAAACTAAATTTTTGTTTATTATCAATCGGTAATGCGTACAAATATCATTGAGTTATATAGCTAGAACTGGACATTTCAAACGATAAAATTAAGTCCCATCCATGCAATCCACAAACAATATAACAAGCCCAACAAACACTACAACAAAAACATGTTGTGCCTTGATCTTATACATCATAGGAATTGAACCCACATGACTCTGCTCCGGAGGCATTAAATAATTTCCTTTGCTGCCGCGCACACACACTCTCTCGGAGCTTTTAAATAAGGATATGTATGAATCCGGTATGAGATTTCGGAAAAAGAAGAAGATAAGAGCATCCGCAATGGAAATAATCAAAATCAATAACCCAAATATGCCACGTCAACATTTGATTATCCATTTAGTTCATAATCATAATTGTAAGTATACAATTACAAAAAGATATGCTTCCTTCCAAAAATAAAAACGCCCCTCCATTCCATTTCAAATTAAATAAATCCTATAGCAAGACAAATAAAATCAAATAAAATGAGACGGTGAAGGGTTTTTTTTCCAAATAATAATAAGTATTTCTCCTCATTCATTATCTCGTGGACTCCACATGTGTCCATTATCCCCATCCGTAATCCCACCTTTTCCAATTCCGCCCGAGATGAGTACATTAAAACTTGTGCGCTGTCTCTGCCTTGATCCTCTCAATTTCGGCCTGGACCCTCTCAGTCTATGCCTCGGCCCTCTCCTTTTCTGCCTGGTGAGTGGTGCCTCTCAATCTCCGCCCGGAGCAACAAGCAAACAATTTCTTCGAATATATTCGAGCTCAGATGCAAATTGCCCAATTGATGAAAAGCTTGATAATTAAGAGAAGGCTAAGTGGAGCACATTCTGTAACTATCAATGTAATGATAACATCTCACACGGTTTCCAAAAAAAGTATTCACTATAGCGTTCCTCAAATATTCCCTTATGTTTCCTATAGGTGAGAGAGATGCATCTCACACGGTTTCCAAAAAATGGTATTCACCGTAACGTTACTCAAATATTCCCTTCTGTTTCCTAAGAGAGAGAGAGAGAGAGAGAGACATGGCGTCTATTTCGTTGTTGGTATATTCCTCGGGATTCTTCTCCATTCCGTACCATGCAATTTCCTTTGCTGCCATTCTCTCTCTCGCTCTCTCCGTGGTCGACTTTCCGATCTGCTGTTTTGTTCTATCGGCGCTCTATAGGGTTACTTCAATATATTATGATAATTCTGTAAGTTTCCAATTAGAGTTTTTAGATTTTACATCAATTCCGAGTTATCAATATGTACCGAGTAATCATTCAGTGGCCTTGCAACACTATCGCATGGAGCCCCGTAGCGTTTTACTGCCACAAATTCACTTGAGACCAATACACTTTGTCTTGAGATCCATGTAAATGTCTGGTAATAAAGAACTCTCGGACACCCACGTGGCCGTGCTCCGAGGCATTGAATAATTTCCTTTGCTGCCATTCTCTCTCTCTCCTCCCATGGACCTTTTAATAAGGAAGAATATGTATGAATTAGGTATGAGATTTCGGAAAAAGAAGAAGATAAGTATGTATACAATTACAAAAATATATTCTTCCTTCCACAAATAAAAACACCCCACGGTTCCTTTTCAAATCAAATAAACCTACAGCAAGACAAATAAAATCAGACGGTCCAATCCAGAAGTGGACGGGAAAAGAATTACTTCTATATAGAAAAATTAATTATAAAAATAAGTTCAACTCTTACAATTCTCAAAAAATTCCAAAACAAATTTTTTAGAATTTGAAATATGTAATTTCGAACGTCTTTAGAAAGAGATAAAATATAATCACTTGTTCGTACGTGCATTGCACGGGATACCGCTTGTTATTGTTTTGATATTTTGAAAATGTGGGTTCTATTGATGCTAATTTGGTTATTGTTTGTGACGATAGAAAACAAGAAAGGGAAAAAAAAAATGATGTGAAATTTCATGATTCTTGTGTTTTGGTGACTCATACGAATTTTGTGTAAATAATTTTAATTTTTTTTTTATACCCAAGATCCAAAACATACGTGATACATGAAATGTCCTTCTAGCTTAGAGCAGCCAATGGTTTGATTTTTTTTGATCGGCAAAAAATATTTATTTAGGAGAACTCGATGGGGTACAACGAGTTAAAGAGGAGGGGCCGGGACATCTAACCAATGGTTGGATGGAGAAAAAAAACAGCACTAAAAAAGCCAAACAGCACAACCGAAAATAACATGAAAAACCATAGCCGAAAAAACAGCAGACGATCCGCCTCCTAAAAGCACTCCAAAACCTCGGACAAACAACAGCCAAGCTCCGAAACAACCAGCCACGAGCCACCCCTTTAGGAAAGGCCCACCTCAACAGCGGAACCAACAACAAAAATAAAACCAGATCGAGAAACACCCAAGCAGCAACAACAATATCACCAACAACAATCTCGAAGAGCTTGATGATTTTGTTCGGTTATTAACTCTTTCAGAAAAATTCGTTGCTAAATGGACTCGTCTCATGTTTTATAAGCAAGAGATAAACTTATTTACGGAGCCACTGCAAAGCAGCTTTTTATGGAACTGAGCGATGTTAGCCGTTCGTTTCGGCATCGGACGGCTCGGATTATTTTTTTTTTTTTTTGCTCAGCAAAAGAAATTTACCAATCTTTATAAAAGAGATTACAAAGATTAAATGGAGGCACACTGGCAAAAAGTCACCCGAGACCGAAGGAAGGCAAGACACCAACCAAAATACCAAAACCACTGGATTAAAAATAATTTATTAACGGTAATAGATTATCTATTACCGTTAATAGATTGCTTTTAATCCGAATTGTCCAAAATATTTTTGAACGGCCAAGATTGACCTCTGTAAACACATGTTTACATTTGCTCTGTAAACATGATTTTCTGTTTAAGCGATTGAAGATGCGAGTTTCATTCACTATTCTCATTTACCTACTTATCAAGTGAGTGGACAAATTAAATTGTTTTAAAGGAAGTTGTCACTTGATCACCTACCTCGTCTTGTGCGAGCAAGAGTAGGTTTTGAGCTTCTTCGACGCGTCGGGTAGGTAGGGAGGCTACTCTATGGACTGGATTGACAAACAAATTGGGAGTATTTCATTCATCAAATTATGATTTTGAAGCAGATATGTTGGGAGTTTCTACGAGCCATCGATCTGCCACAGTATGCTCAAAGCCCAATTTATATGGTAGTAACGGTAGAGAGTCCACCACATCGTTAGAATATGGGAGTAGCCTTTTAATTTAAGTGAATATGGGTCATTCAATGTATATTGTGCCGAGGTGATGTGGTGGACTCTTTGTTGTTACTCTTATATAAACTGGGTCTTGAACACGCCGTAACGGGTCGATGCTTTGTACAAACTCCCAACAAGTCTGATGGCTGACTATTTATGGAAAGACTCTCATCACGCCATTGAATGGGCCTGCACGGAGCACTCAATGGAGTGGGAAAAATTCAAGGTGACCCCCGATCGATGAAGCAAGTTCGCTAGATATTGGATGGCTCTGTATCGATGGAGTGGGTATTCCAACTGACTCTTGATGAAGCAAGGTGGCTAGATGATGAAATGCTATGATGGATGACTGTTAATCGATGGAGTGGGTGCGAACTGGCAATTCAAAAAATCAAAACTACAACCTTTTATAGGGTTTTCAAATTACAAAAGACAACAGAGAACTGGCATGGCGATTAAAAAAATTAAATCGAGTAATATTACCCTACCCTAGCGTCCCGGTAAGGATCGATCTATCTGGGTATCTATCGATTCGGGCGAGATTACCATTTTTAGAGTTAAAGTAGTCCAATTTGTTACAGTATGTTGCATAAGTTGCACATAAGTCGATGCGGGTCTCACAATTCCAGCTAGGCAGGTTGTAGTTGGCGAAGGATGAAAAAAATAGAGAATGCTACGAAACATTCAAATTATATAACATATCACTAATAGTCTAATACAAACGTGATTTACATTAATTTATTTATTTATCTGCTATGTCTGAAAATCAAATATAGGTAAATACAGGGAAAAACAAACCATGTCCTAACAGAGGAACTACTACATGATTATTAATCTGAACGGCCTGATCAGATTTCCTCCATTATTCATAAATTTTTTAAACAGCAAAAAAAGAAGACTTATTAACCTCACACATATTTTAACTCCTCCATGCACGGATATTTTAAATAGCACATATAGTGTTAATGCCCTCCTTCTTTGTAACCGCCGCCACCTCCGTAACCCCAGCTTCCATATCCACCGTCGCCACGTACGTAACCGCCACCATCGTCTCCGCGGCCTCCATAACCCCATCTATATCTGCCTCCAGGACCTTCGTAATAACCGCCACCTCCATACCCGCCGTCATGACCGCCTCCGTAATAGCCTCCATATCCGCCACCACGACCACCCCAGTAATAGCCGCCACGGCCCCCGTAATAGCCGCCACCACCTCCATAGTAGCCGCCATCATGATGATGCTTGGCATCATCTACCCCATTAGTCTGTTTTTCAGCTGCACAAACGATATATATATTCTAGATTAACAATTTAGAGGTGATTAGAAAAAGCGTGGCAGCAATTCTATATATGAACGAACATAATAAGGCACCGTTTCGGAACTCAATATAAGTACTTATTTTTTAAAAAGGTAATTTCAAGCTCAAAAATAATGTGTTTACGCAAATAATTTTCCTACCAATATGGATCTTGTTTGATAGATCTTATCGAGATCTTTTATACGATGCAAAATAAAAAATCAAAAAAATATTTTTCATTTATATTATTTTAGTTTGAAAATGTGAAATAAGTACTTGTTTTTTAAAAAGGTGTTCTGGAACGAAGCCTAAATCGAAATTAGGTAAGGTTGAAAATTGAAACTCAATGAATACACGGCAGTTGAGGTGGCTTGCATTGATTGGTCAGTGTGTTAAGTAAATGGCCCAGACCAATCAATATATTAGTATTATCTACTTGATCAGTCGTTTTTAAATTACTTGTACTCCACCTTGAATTACAGTGGCAGGAACCCAGTTGGGCCAGACTAATGAAATTTTTTTTTTTTTATGGCGAAATAAAAAATTTTATTAGTGAAAAATGAAATTGGAGTTACAAAATTGTTTTACCGCACTATACTAGCATTCCTGATCCTTGAATTTGTAAGCTATATAGGAATAATGACTCTTGGAACGTAATATCATAATAACTAAAACACCTCTAAGTGGAATTTTTTCTTATGGAACAGAATCAAGATTAGGTTTTTATTGCACGTTGTGCCATGAATAGAGGAAAAATAACAAAGAATGAAACAAAGGAAAATCCAGGCCTTTTAATCGAGTTATTAACTTGAGATAAACTTTTTTACGGAGGCTCTGTAATCACAGCTATCCGTTTCGGTATTGGACGGTTCAGATTTAAAAAAAAAAAAACTCTTCGCTGGAAGAGTTTAACTCTTAGCGCGAATAATTTTTTTACAATCCGAACCGTCCAATACACTTTGGACGCACGCGATTTGGCTCCGTAAACACAAATACATGGAAAAGTCAGTAACTAAGTTTTTTTGTATTAACTTACCAGGAGCGGTAGAAGTAGGAGTAGTAGAAGTAGGAGTAGTAGTAGTCGTCTCAGCCAAATCCCTGGCTGTGACTTCCGAGGTGAAAAGAAGAACAACAGCCAGAAAAAGGCCCAGGAAAACAATTGCTTTCGAACCCATTTCCCTCTTTAGTTGGTTGAATGAACAGAATAGGATGGTATGAAATTGAAGTACAAATTTGAAGTCCATATCCCTATTTATAGGCTCGGAGCTAGCAGAGATTGGAGCCCATTTTCTTTTTGGTGCTTAACAAAGTCAGTAACTTCTTTGTGGTAACTTGAGCAAAGTCAATTACTTACGGAGTACTACTTCTCCTGGACTGGACAACAGTGACTAATTTGGCTTACTTTCTCCCTTAGGCTCTTGGCCCCATTTCCACCAACCAAAAAATACAAAAACCTTAACGCATTATTTTCACCGACAAAAAACATTAAAAACTTAACGTATTTTACAAACTAGTATCCACAAACAAAAAAGTTTTTACCATTTCAACAATTTTTTCACTCACATACCCAGCAAAAACTTTTTCACTACAGCCAAAAATAACTTGACATTTCTCAAAAAATTATTCACGACCAGAAATACCTAATTACTTTTCAACCAAAAATAAAAATGTACAAATTTTTCACTATTGGAAACACCCCCTTAGTTTGGATTGGAGGAATTTTGAGGAGGATTAATGAGAATGTGATGCCTTGTTTCCATGATTCCAACGTTTGGAAGGGACGGGAACAGAAATGTGATATCATACTTCCATAATTCCTATGTTTGGAAGAGACAAGGAATAGGAATGAGATTCTTAATATCATATTCAATCAGGAATCACATTCTCAGATTAAGTGGGAATCTAATCCCATCCTTACCCCATGGTATTATGAAATTCCTGCTCATTCATTAAGAAAAGAAAATGTTCACTTTGATAAATTTTCAAAATAATTATTTCCTGAACAAAATTATTGAATTAATTCTAACACCAGAATGAAATTAACCCGTATTAAATTTTTAGGAAATTGATTCATAATAATCATATTCCTATTCTACTCAGGAAAATTCTCAAAAATTTGATTCCCAGTAATGATATTTCTATTTTCACTCTACATTCTGGTCATTCAGACATAGCCTTAAAAGAAAAAACCTCCTGAAATTAAATTGAGATATGTGACTCCAAATGCCCCATATGGCAAAGTTACAAATTTTTTAGTGCAGTCTTTTAGCCCAAGGAATCTGCTTGAGTGCGAATATATTCATTAAATATGATTACCCTTTGTATTGGTAATGTCTTTTTTTAATTTCAGAGTGCGACTGCGACTTATATATTGCAGAGATGAAACCTACCCATGCACGTCAGTCAAATGCTCATCCTGTCGGAGGTGGAGGTTCAACCGGGGACTCTTCTTTCTGGGGTCGGCTCCCATCTAGTCTCTTTCCATCCAGTTTAATTTCCGTTTTGTTAATTTGGGCTGTTCGTGGGCTCTTTTAAGGCTCACAATAATATCCGAAACCGTTCATTTTTCATAGCTTGTCGAAAATATTGATCACGTTGAAAATCAAGTTGATTGAACGCCGTTTGATATGATTTTAAAGTGGAAGAATGCTCTGAGCTAGAAGCAAAATAAGGAGCCAAACCCCACGTGAATTGATTCAACAGTCATTCTAAAGGCAATAACAAATATCTTTTCTTCCAGAAGAGTTACCCTTTTTTTTTATAGGCAACAATATTTTATTAAAACTCAACAAATGGTACATCGAGGACAGAAGAGTTACCATATTGTCATGAGTCGATACGATACAGTGATACACCAAGCAATCCCTTCATATATATACAGTGAATCGCTGGAAGCATGAATCTACCAACTAGGGTTAGCTCGGTTGGTCAGAACTCTTGCATCTCACTAGGAGGTCAGGAATTCAAGTTTCTCCACCTACGTGTGGGTGTTCTTCTCTTAGAGGGTTTTTCCTTTCTTTCTTTGTTTATACCCTATAATGGGCTTATTTCTTATATTGGTTGCGTTGTTGGGTTTGGTTATTTCGTGGACTTTCATAATTGATGTAGTGTCCTGGGTTTGTACTTTATACTTTATATCTGATGTAAAAATGATCTTTTTTTATCGATTGACAAAAAAAAAAAAAACCAAAGCTCTTTTACTATTTGATATGAGTTAACTCATATCAAAGAGTAAGGAGCTTTAATTTTGAAGGCTAACACCTCCACCTAGAACATCTTCTTTCCGAATTAGTTAATTCCAAAAGAACACATCCGTAATTTTGGTTCGATTCATCTGCCGGAGGTTTTTTTTTTTTTTTGATCGGGAAAGAAATTTCATTCATCAAAATGATTAAAAAAAAAATTCAGTACGATAAGAAAATAAAATTAAAGCATCGAAAGAACCTGGAAAAGAGCTCAATACCCAATCACTAGAAGTTCTACATAAAAATTGCTCTATTAATTTATTGAATAACTGTGTCATGGTTAGGACGGTAAATGAACTGAGCAGTTCGCAAGCTCGGCTCGGCTCGTTCCACAAAAGCTCGGCTTGTTAAGAAAAGCTTGACTCGATAAAAGAGACTCGTTTAGTAAATGATTAAACTCGATTCGTTAAGGGCTCGGAAAGGCTCAAGTCGAACTCGACAAAACTCGGCTCGGTTCGTTTACAACCCTAGTCATGGTATAATGTGGGTGTGTGTCTATATATATAACGTATATTTTACCACATCACCTACATGCCTGCCATATCTCTTGACTTATCCTTCCTAGCTAGAAAGTTCTATATACTTGATCAGTCGTTTTTAAGTTTACTTGTACGTCAACTATAGAGCCATGGACCCGTAATTGTGATAGCCTCATTTCTTCCCATTTCTTTATTAATGATATCCAACAATCAAGGCACACTTTGAACAAATTAATTAAACTAATAAGATTAAAAACAATAATCAAATGACCTCCATCCAATCACTTGATCAGTGGTACGTGCAGTACAAGAAATTTGAGATCTTCAGGCACTTTTTTCTACCAACGGCTTGAAAAAAGCGTTACAATAGGAAATCTACACTAGCACTTTCTTCTAGCCACTGCGAGAATGAGGCTTTCCCGGCCAGTGGCCCATTTTTGAATGGAATAGAGTCGTTGAAGATGAGATTATTCCTAGCAAGCGATGGATCGACCAGAGATCGACCTGCATGCATAAAGTGCTGCTTCCCAGCAAAAATTTTCCAGGTTGGAGTAATTGTTTGCAAACCACATGCTCACCAAAGCTTGACCATGTCCATTTTGGGTCTCTAGACCCAAATCTTTCTTTTTGTTCACAGTTCCCAATAAATTTCCTCTCTAATTACTACTCTCATTTCTCTATCTATCTCTCTACACTGACCACTTATAACCCAAAAAAAACTTAAATTCCTCAACGAACATGGCCGAATGTCTGAAGGATAAACCCATGAAATGCCCCACCATTCAAGAATACTAGCTAGCCCAAATGTTTCTCGTAAACTGGCAGTGTAAAAGCAAGTGATTAGGTGTCTTCAATTCTGCAATACAGAAAGCACACAAGCCTTGCATTCATATTATTATTACTTTGAGCTCCAAATTAATTAATCTCCTCTTGGAATCAAAGCAGACCTTGTAGCAAATTCTTTGTTGAGTGGCTTGCCAAACAAAGAACTCAATCTTAGAAGGGCAGAGCATTTTTCCAGATTGAGTAAGTATAGTAGAGGATTTTGGTGTTGTTGTGAATCTTCCCATTCACTTCTCATACGCAGATTTGACTGAGAATTCTTTTTCTCCTGATTCTGTTTTTCTTTATGCATTTGATTACCTCATCTACATTTATGTTGGCTTCTGATCACCAACTTTTCTGCGATTCTAAATTGGCATATGATTGTCGGAGGCTAAGGTGTTAGACATAGTTGGGATATCAATTTTTCATTGTTGTAAGTGGTGGAGCTGGAATTTGGCCCAAGGGGGGCTGACTAAGGAGAAGTATTTTCATGCAAAAATGTACTCAATATATGGTGTAGCTTTGTAGCACATTAACATATTGTTTGTGTGTGTGTGTGTGTGTGTGTCTATATATTATAAAACAGAAGGGTGTGGGGACAAGTTGTTGGAACGGCTTAGATTCATTTGATCCAAAGGCTTTAATGCATCCTCCTACTTCTCGGTTAAGTGCCCATGATTTTCACCTAAATCACACAACTGCCATCTCCTTCCAACAGAAATGCATAGTGCCGTAGGCACAAGCTAGCACTAGTATATATATATATATATATATATATGATATTCTTTTTATTGTCAGACAATTATTCTCGTCTATGAAA
>BPLS01021386.1:0-15961 GCA_019656275.1 Rhododendron kiyosumense | reverse complement strand
GCATTAGTTTTCGAGAATTGATTTTGCTACTCTCCTTTTTGTTAATGCCACTTCTCTTTTCTCACAAAACAAATCATTTTATATAGACGCAAAAAGGAGTGACATTAACAAAAAGAGAGTGTCAAAATCACTCCCATAGTTTTCCCAAAACATATTTTTAAAGATTTTCCAAAAAAAACAAAAAATTGAATCAAATATATGCAAGAGCTTGATTTATTTATTTGATTTTTGATCTTCATAAGAGATGCCACTAGACTGTTACCAATATTTGATTGAGTTGATTTTTTTTAAGACCCCTTAAAAAATAATTTGAAAAAAATAAAAATATTGAATCATTTATGGGAGACCCCGAGGTGGTCCCCCAAACCCTCCAAAATTCCAAATTTTGCATAGTGTAGTTATCGCCTCATCGGGGGTCTTCAATAGTGGTGGGGTTGTGTTCAATGGCTCTGAGCTCTCTCTCCCTCTCTCTCTTTCTCTCTCTCTCTCTCTCTCTCTCTCTCTCTCAAATGGCTGATTTGGCAATTTTATTTTATTTTTCCTTCCATATATGAGCCTTTTTTTGATCAGATTCCATATATGAGTCTGACAGACAATTTTTGCGTTTGCCAATTTGGGAGGAAAATGAGTTTATGGGGGTGGTACTCGTTTTGCCAAATTTTGTTCAAATCTTTCAACAGTGGCAATGGGGCACGAAATCTTGGCATTTTGGAGCCCTGGTGCAGTCGCTATTAGCTCACTTTTTTGGGGATGGGGCTGTAGTGTACCAGTCGCCGGTGCGGCCAATCCGGCTCTCCATCTCCGCATGGACGGTTCAGATTTAATCCGAACTCCTACAAATCCGAGTTACCCATTGTTCGTATTAAAACCCGAGTGATCCATTGCTGAGGTGGACAGCTGAATCAGCCGCACTAGTGTGTGAAAGGTGCACTACAGTACTTTCGGATCCCACTTTTTGTACCCTATCTTCCATAATTCTCCAATCATCCATTTTGATTTTGTGACTCCATCCCAACCTAATAAGTTGAAATTGGTGATCTAATATGTCATTCATCCGGTACCCCCAAAAGAAAAAAATACGTTTGCAGAAAATTAACTTCCTTTCACGGTTACCATTTTATACAACATCATGCAATTAATCCATATCTGAAAAGTTTTATTTTTACTAAGTTTTTCTCCTTCATAGGATAAAATCTGGGTGTCGAGCGTGCTTGTTTAATGGGATTAATATATAGTAAAAACTGAAAAGATATATGCTCCATAGGCGCGCCATAGGGTAATTTGTTCTATTGAATTAACGAAGATCCGATCAATATTTTTTTTGACCACGTGTCTGATCAATAAGACGCCACATGTCCGGGTATTGTATAGTTCACATTTTGTGGGAGTATGTATCAAATGAATGTGGGATCTGATTTATTTTTGTTTTAAACGAAACACCGAATATGTGTGATTCCTTTGCATATATGGTCCTTGTAACGCCCATATCCGTTCAAACAAAGAAAGTAAAATTTTGAAAAAACGTAAAATCGGGGTCGCTCAATTCGATAGTCAATACACAAACGGATCGGATTTCACGTTTAATGTGACTAATTCTGCTTAGTATTTGATTTTATATAACTATATGTATAGACCACATTCCTTATAAAGTGTTTTTAAATGATAGCCTAATCAAATACAAGATCCTATCGGATTCGGAGTTGCTTATTTGATGGAATTGTTAATCTGAATATAATTTCTTTAGTTCTTTTCAATGAACTAGTATATGTCCGTGCCTGAAGGCACGGCGCAACGCTTTCTAAATACAATCTAAATGAAGTATCAAACACCTGTTATTTTTGGATTAAAAAACCATTTTTTTCGAGTTTTTTTTGGATACAACGGTTGTTTTTAACTCCACCCCATATGAGGATGTTACAAATAACCATTTGTTTACATCCTAAAAAGTGCCGCCCAATGAAAAAATTCCACGTGGCCCCGAATGGTACGGTAACTATGTGAAGCCTATCCCAGTCGAGTACCAATTACAGAGGATTGCGAGAGTTAAGGGAGGCACTGTTTTCAAGACAAACGGTGTCGTTTTAGAATTAATCGGTGTCATTTGAGTAATAATTAAACGGTGGTTTAGGAAGTTGTTGGATTTAACCGTTGATTAAAACCTTACGATCATCTAACGGCGTCCTCACAGCCCTGTTTTATGACTGAAATCAGATGCGATTACAGGGAATCATTTGGGAAGCCAGACGTGTTGCCTTAATTCACGTTGCTTGAGAATAGGGATCACGATCCAGGAAGTGGCCATTAACACCATGATCGAAGCAAGCAGGGGACGAAGGTATTCTGGAAATATCAAGGTAACCGTTCGAGAGCCCTTTCAACCGTTTTATGTGGCCAACGTGGACATCAATCGAAGACGTGGGGATCGAAGGCAGGGCCAGTGTCTATAAATAAAGAAGTAAAGCGAAGAGAGAAGCCCCCACAAAAAATTCATATCATCTGACAACTCATACAAAATGATTGCTCAGAGATCTATCTTAGATTAGTTTAGTTTAAAGTAGGATCTTTTTGTAAGTTGAAGGCTTATTTGCATGTAAGATTGCTTTCGATTAAATTCAAGTTCTCTTATTTTCTTGTAAGTTCTTTTCTTACCAAAGAATAGTCGTTTATAAGTCCACTTTTGATTAAATTCAGTGTGCTTATTTTACTGTATTGTTCTTAGAAGAATCTTAAGAGTGTTTGTATACAAATCTACCTTTGATTAAATTCAGGTTTGTTTGTGTTCAATCATCTTTTCTGATTCGAAACGCGTCAATCTTTTATTTGGTTGATACCTTAAGGAAAAATCCTCTTAGTTGAGGTAATCGAACGGATAACACAATTACCTGATTGAAATTAGTTGTTTCAAATCAATTTGAAAAGAGTAATTTCATCTGTGAAGTTATTTCTTTTCTGGCACGCCCGCACACAATCATTTGCCATTTGATTGAGCTAATTCAGCCCAAACAATTTTTGGCCCGCCCGGTGGGACACAAAGGTGTCAAAATGCCAAGGCTTCGAAAGCAAATAGGAACACCCATTGGTGATCTAGGGCCAGAAGAACAAGCTGTGTCAGAACAGGCACCAGAACTAGGAACGCCTACAAATCATGTTCTTCCTCAATTGGCTTCAGAACTCGAAGAGCCTCTTTATGAAGAGCCCTCTTACGAGGCACCTCCTGAGGAAGTACCTCCAAGCTTCCAAAGAGGACAAGCCAGTGGCAAAGACCATGACAGAGAGGAAGTGTTTAGAGAAATGATGGTAGCTTTTCGAGACATGGCCCAAACTCAAAGAGCCATGATCAAAAGCATGAGAAATAGGTTGCCCAACTTAGAGGCAGCAGGAAATAGCCCAGGGGATAATGGGCTAAACAATCAGGCCAACTCGAGCACTCACCAAAGTCCCTTCGAAGGAAGGCTTAGAGAGGATGTTGGTAGAAGTAGGATGAAATCTAGAACAGGCAAGGAAAAGATGTATCCAGATGAAATACCACGATCTTGGTATGAGCCTGTGAGACCTACAAAACCTGTCCTAGAGATTCCAAGGCAATCTCATGGTGTAACCATAGGAGTTGAACGGAACAATAAAGAAAGACAGAGTATGAACCCTCTCTTCGAACCCACATTTGGGGGATTGGAGGATGATTCAGAACCAGAATTGGTTCATAAACCTGAGAGAAGGGGTGAAAACCCACAACACCCTCGACAAAAGGTCCCAACTACCAAGAATCCTCTCATGATAGCTTATGGAGTCCATAGGTCTGCTCGAGCAAATGAAGCATTTGATGAAATGCAACCTACACTGTATGGAAGGATTCCTAGGGAGAAACAAGGGAAGTTAAACACGGCAAGGGGAGTTTATGAGGAAGGTTTCATAGGACCAGAGCCTCCTGTTGAAAATCAGGAGCAAAAACTTCCTAATAGGCAATCCAATACTACGAGACCAAGTCATGGGTCTCATCCAAGAAGTTTGTGGACCTCAAACTCGGGGGGTACAACCTCAAATTTATCGAAAACCATATCCAGAATGGATAGACACGACCTTCCAAATCCCTAGAGAGTTTAAAATCCCAGATTTTACTCTGTTCTATGGGGATGGGAGACAGTCTTCTATAGAGCATATAGCAAGGTTTTCTGCCCAGTGTAAGAATTTAGCTCAAAATGGCTTCATGAAGTTGAAGTTATTCCCAAATTCTTTGTCCGGGCCAGCTTTTGCATGGTATACTAACCTGCCGCCAGAATCAATAACTGATTGGTTTCAGATGGAAGAGGCATTCCATGCACAGTTCTTCAATGCTGAGCCTGAAGTCTCTATGGCAGACTTAGCAAGGCTGAAGCAGAAACCAGATGAGAAAGTGGTGGATTTCATATCTAGGTTCAAAAAAGCGAAAACCAAATGCAAACTTCGCCTGCCAGAGGCAGAGTTTGTAAGATTAGCACAAGATGGTTTAGAAAGAGAGCTTCGAAAGAGGTTTGATTCTACAGAGTGTAGAGACTTTGCAGATCTAACCTATAAAGTGGCTAGATATGAATCACTGCTAGAAGAGGATATGGACAGATATAATTCCTCTTACCCTACGTATTATAGGGATCCCAATTATGAGATCGATGCTGCAGAAATTATAGAGCATGATCCTTGTGTTTGTGAGCCTTTAATTCAAAAGAATGTATCCCTAGGACAGAAGTTCAAACAAAAGGAGATCACTAAAGTATATTCTTTTGATATATCAAAAGCAGATGAGATTTTTGATTTCTTGTTAAGAAAGAAAATCATCAAGCTGCCTTCGAATGTGAAACTTCCCACAGCAGAGGAAAAGAATGGGAAGACTTATTGCAAATGGCATGACTCTTGGTCCCATTCAACTAAGTCTTGTAATGTTTTTCGTGACAGGATTCAAGAACAAATCAAGAAGGGAAGGATCAAATTTCCAGAAAAGACTATGGGAATTGATACAACGCCTTTTCCAAAGGTAGAAGAAGTCAACACCAATGTGCCCTCCTCACTGGCTCGAACTGTCAAGAAGTATTGGCAGGATAAGGAGGCACCAGTGAACATGAATACTGTTCAATATGGAAGAGGCAGGCCATACGCTTGCTATCCTCGAGGCATGGGAATGAGGCCAACTCCCTATAAACGAACCAGTGATGGGTTGGCTTCACAGAGATTCTCAGGTAATAATCATCTGCCCATGTTGGAAGCCTCATTTTTGGAGTGCCTGTGTGTAGGTTGCAGGGCCAACTATCTGGTTTTTAAGGACTTGGATAGAAAGGGCGTGAGTTTTTTCCCTAAGGAGATGGGAATGAAGAGATTGGCTCCAGTGCAAGCAAGGCCAAGTGACAGTAAGCCTTGGTTGGCACCTAAGAGAGATGTGCCCACTAGCCCTGTCCCAGCCATCCATAGAAGGGAGTTGCCACCTTCGAAGAAGGCCAACATTGGTCAGACAGCTGAGGCGTTAGGAGAGGCCAAGCAAGAAGATTTCACTCTGGTGAAAGGGGTTCCTGATTGGTTTCTCAAGCAGGTCAAACCAGATCTGTTCCAACGATACAAAAGTTCCAATAGGAATGAGAACAGAACTTTCAAGCCACCAGCCTCGAACTCAGGAAACTGGGTGTTAATCAGGGATCCCAAGTCCCAAATACCGCAGATGGTCCCATTGCTTTCAAGAACTCAGAAGAGGAAGCTCCAGCGAAAATACACGCTTTTTCAATCAGGAGAATCCTCAACGGGGGAAGAATCAGGTAGGGGAGCAAGGCCTAATCCACGGTTCGACAGGGTTAAGAGGGACCCAGAAGAGTTTCGAGCCCAGTATCATGAGAGGGAGACTTTGAAGAAAGTAGCCTCTGCCATGCTCGAAGATGATCTTGATCCACCTTCTCCCAATTCATTGGCTAGTTACCAGTCCGGGTTACTCGAAGCCATGTTGGTAGAACAAGAAGGAATCGAAGGGAGCTCCTCACCCATGGAGCTATCAACACAAGAGGTTGAGAGCAAGGAACTTAAGGAAACTGAGGCACCTAAACCCGCCAAAGAAAGGGCAACAATCCAATTCGGGGGGCAGCCAGAAGTGCAGGTGAATATGGTGTATCCATGCTCTATGGATTTCTTCAAGAATGGCCAGACAATGAAAGGCCAAGGAGATGCCTGGTCGAACTTGGATAAGCCAATCGACTTCGAAGGGACGATGAGTGATGAAGAATTGAACATCATATGCAACAACTGCGACTTGGAAGAGGTGGCTCAGATTGAGATGGACGAGAACCTGGTATGTGAAATAGAGCAGAGTCAAGAGAGTTTGGAGGTAAGCTCAAAAGAAAGTGCTTGTTTTGTCCCGGAGTCCATGTCTGACGTCGAATATCCCTTGGTAATAGATTTAAATTATGTGGAAATTTCATATCCATTTAAATTACCTACTAATGCAATGAGACAACATTTACGCCCACTATATATTACTGCATATTTCGATGGAGTCCCACTTAACAGAATCCTAGTGGACAATGGAGCTGCAGTGAACATTTTGCCTTTCCAAACCTTGAAAAAGCTAGGAAAAGGAAAAGCAAAATTGATCCCAACTAGCACATCCATTGCAGGATTTACTGGGGAAAGTCAACATGCCAGGGGAATCATCTCCATTAGATTGGCAGTAGGAGGCATAGAGACTGATACTGCCTTCTTTGTAGTTGACACATATGCTAAATATAATGCTTTATTGGGAAGAGACTGGATTCATGTTAATGGATGTATCCCTTCTTCCATGCATCAGGAATTAATGATTGTTAAGTATGACAAAGGCAAAGAAGTGGGTGTTGAAGGAGTCAAAGCTGATCCACATCCATTTAGTGCCACAGCAAATTTTGCTGAAGCTGAAATGTACAAATCAGATGTAGTTCCTTTGAGTGAATTACTGCAAGCAGCCACTTACCCAACCAACGAGATGGAACTGGGAGAATTGGCAGAGCTAAAATCGAAGCTAAAGCAAACTGTTGATTATGAATCAGACACCCCAAAGGATGATGCTGCTTGGATGTAAGTCCAAGGAAGAGGTAGAAGAAGAGGCCAACCTTTGGCTTTGGTGAGGTATGTTGCTTTGGGGATCGAGCAGAAGATTCAAGAAGATAACATATGGGAAGATGTTATGCAGGATGGTAAGCCTCATGAGGAGGAAACCCAGATTGTTTCTCCAGAGCAGGTTGAAGCACAAGATCTTCTGGAGGAGGTAAAATTGGGGGATGAACAAAACCCCAATCCAGTGTTCATTAATAAACAGCTTGAACCAGAGGTGAAAGCTGAGTTGATAGCACTATTAAAAGCAAAAAAGGATTGCTTTGCATGGAGTTACAAGGAACTGCCTGGATTGGACAGGGAATTGGTGGAGCATAGGTTGCCTATCAAGCCACAATTCAAACCTGTAAAGCAGCCAACCAGGAAGATGAGTCCAGAGACCATTGCGGGAGTTAAAAAGGAGATGCAGAGGCTTCTAGATGCAGGTTTTATTAGAACAGTCAGGTATGTCGAATGGCTATCCAATTTGGTTCCAGTCCCTAAAAAGAATGGGACTATCAGGATCTGTGTTGACTTTCGAAACCTAAATACTGCAACTCCTAAAGATGAATATCCAATGCCTAATGTGGATACACTTGTGGACGGTTCAGCTGGACACAAGATATTATCCATATTGGATGGGCATTCAGGGTATAATCAAATTTGTATTGCAAAGGAAGATGTGCATAAAACAGCATTTGCTTGCCCTGGTAATATTGGCATCTTCGAATGGGTCAAAATGCCATTTGGACTAAAAAATGCTGGAGCCACTTACCAAAGGGCTATGAATGCCATTTTTCATGATTTGGTTGGAAGTTTTCTTGAGTGTTACATAGATGATATCATTGTGAAGTCAAATTCTGATGAAGATCACCTGAAATACTTAGAGAAGGCATTTCAACAAATGAAGCATTATCAGTTGAAATTGAATCCAGAGAAGTGTGCTTTTGGAGTGTCAGCTGGAAAATTTCTAGGATATTTAGTCCATAACAAAGGAATACAAGTTGACAAGAACAAAGCAAAGGCTATTATTGAAGCCAAACCACCTTCTACAAAGAAGGAGTTGCAAAGGAAGGGGAAGAATTCAAGTGGTCCAGAGAGCATGATGAGGCCTTCGAAGCCATCAAGGGCTATCTAGCCAGTCCTCCTGTTTTGCCACCTCCCATCAAAGGAAAGCCAGTGAAGTTGTACTTAGCTGCAACACACGACTCAATAGGAGTACTGTTGGCTCAAGACAATGAGGATGGCAAGGAAAGAGCAGTTTATTATCTTAGTAGGTTCCTAAACTCCTGTGAATGCAAGTATGCTGCAGTAGAGAAATTGTGTTTAGCTTTGTTTTATGCTTCCAAGAAACTCAGGCATTATATGTTGCCTAGAGTAACTTATGTTATTTCTCAAACTGATGTAATTAAGCACATGCTTTCTAAGCCAGTGCTTAGTGGGAAGATTGGGAAATGGATAGTATCTTTAATTGAGTTTTGTCTTGAATATGTACCGCAAAAATCAGTAAAAGGCCAGGCATTGGCCAACTTTCTAGCTGATCATCCAAATGAGCTTGAGACACC
Organism: Rhododendron kiyosumense; assembly: GCA_019656275.1. Classification (NCBI taxonomy): domain Eukaryota; kingdom Viridiplantae; phylum Streptophyta; class Magnoliopsida; order Ericales; family Ericaceae; genus Rhododendron; species Rhododendron kiyosumense. The sequence goes on along the minus strand of BPLS01021386.1, from coordinate 7,322 downwards.
AAGAGCGTTGGAAGCCACTGTGGTTGAGATCAAGCCATGGAAATTATGGTTCGATGGGTCAAGAACAGCTCAAATGGCTGGAGTAGGCATAGTTATTGAATCTCCCCAAGGGTTGAAAACCAAATATGGTTTTCGACTGAATGAGGGACAATGCTCCAATAATCAGGCAGAATATGAAGCGTTGATCATAGGATTAGAAATTTTACTTAACCTGAAAGTGAGTGTTGCTGAAGTTTTTGGAGATTCTCAGTTAGTGATAAATCAGCTAAATGGACAGTTTAAATGCACTAGTCCAGCGTTGATAATTTATTATCAACAGGCCAAGAGGTTGATAGATCAGTTCAATATGCTCACTTTAACTTATGTTCCCAGATTCTTTAATGAAGAAGCTGATGAAATAGCCCAAAGGGCATCTGGTTTCAGAGTTCTAGCAGAAGAAGAAAAGGAATTTTGTCAATTAACTTTGAGAAAATCTCTGCCCATGTTACAAAGTAGAATAACTGGTTTCGAAGTATTGGAAATTAATGCACCCACTAGTCAAAATGTTGATTGGAGGCAAGTATTGATTGAATATTTAACCAAACCAGACAGTGTTGCAGACAAGGCAACCAGATTGAAAGCAATAAACTACATAATGTACAACAATGAGCTATTCAAGAGAGGGATGGACGGCCTTCTGTTGAAATGCTTAAATAAGGTAAGTGCTTTTAAGGTAATGGCTGAAGTGCATGAAGGGATTTGTGGAGCACATCAAGCTGGCATAAAAATGAGATGGTTGATAAGGAGGTATGGTTATTATTGGCCTACCATCCTTAAAGATTGTATAGATTATGCAAAAGGGTGTCAAGCCTGTCAAAAAACAGGTCCACTCAAGCGTTTGCCAGTCACAGATTTACAATATGTGATAAAACCATGGCCTTTCAGGGGTTGGGCCATGGACATGATTGGGATGATTTATCCTCCTTCATTGGAAAAGCATAAGTTTATCTTAGTGGCTACTGATTATTTTACAAAATGGGTGGAAGCACAAGTTTATCAGGAGGTAAAGCAAACCCATGTTATTGATTTCATAAAAGGAATCATATACAGGTTTGGAAGCCCTCAAACGATAACAGTGGATAATGGTTCCATATTCGAAGGGAAGCTGGTAAAGAACTTTGCTAGTAACCATGGAATTTCATTAATATATACCAGCACTTATTATGCTCAGTCAAATGGTCAAGCAGAATCAACCAACAAGATTATCAAGAGGGGGATTCAAAGAATGGTGAATCAGAACCCAGAGGTTTGGCATGAGTTGTTACTTGACACTTTGTGGGCATATAGAAATACAAAGAGGACTAGCACGGGTACTACTCCATTTGCCTTAACTTATGGACATGATGCTGTGTTGCCTATGGAGATTACTGTAAGATCTCAAAGAGTAGCATGTCAAAATAATTTGGATACGGGGTCTTATCATCAAGCCATGCACATGGAGTTAGAAGACATTGATGACGCCAGAATAAAGGCTTTAAATCAAATCATGTTGCAAAAGGCAAGAGTAGCAAGGAGTTATAATAAAAGAGTCGCCCTTCGAAGCTTTGATGAAGGAGACCTTGTATGGAAGGTTATCCTTCCTATCAGGGATAGGAGGGTAAAAAGGGATGGATTAGGAAAATGGGCGCCAACATGGGAAGGGCCTTTTCAAATCCATAGAGTGTTGAGAGGAGGAGCCTATCATTTGAGAAATCTTGATGGTTATGTTCATCGAAGGAAAATCAATGGAAGGCATCTCAAAGCTTATACTCCATCAATATGGGAATCCTTTCATAGAAGATAGCTTTCGAGGGAAGGTTTCTGAGGTTTTCGATGGAATTGGATTATTTTTAAGCTAAAGCCAAAGCGAATCCCGAATTCGAGGCATTGGTTGTATAGCGGTAAGATTTTAATTGGTTTTGACATTCAGGAGTTCTTTTTTATGAAGTTCTTATATGATCACGTTTCAGCCAGTGTGTCATATTAGCATTCGAAGCCATGAAAGAGTCAAGCACTATCAACCAAATTTCCATTATATTTATGAAACAACAAAACAAAAGGAAACCCAAATGGGTTGAAACAGACCCAAGTGGATCTGAGCAAAATAAAACACAAACAGATCCAAGTGGATCTGAACAAAAAAAACCCCCTCCGGCCTAAAAAAGCAAAAATGAAGATCATATTTGATCCTCACAGTCCCAAAGGAGAATCTTTAAGAAGATCCTCCCTCCGGGGGATTTTTTGCTTCGTGAGCCGAAAGGACGGATGAGAGATCATCCCAGGTCCTAGCCAAGCAGAGACGTGAAGCTGTCTCCACGCACACCAGCTGGCTTCGAAGCTGTTCGACCTCGCTTCGAAGGGCCTGGAGATCCGTTTGGATCTCTCTCTTGAGCTCCGTAAGCATGTTGGCTAGCCTAGCAATCTCAGCTGCAAGGTTGACAGAAAGAGTGGGCTGATCAGCATCCATGATTGGATATGTGGAGCGGGAGAGAGTGAAAGAGAGAATGCACCGTCCTGATAACACATTGGTGTATTTATAATCAAACGAGTACAGGGAGTCCACTTTAGTGATTATAGGCATTGATGAGTGGAAATACGTAAGGCTCAGAAGACGAAGGGTCTGAGAGCGTTTGGACGGCATGCCTTCGGATAATTAATGAATTGCAACTCACAAGGAGACGGCTGGAATGCCTCGGGAAATAAATGAGTTGGATAAATTAATTTAGACCGCGTGTGGTTGGTTTTCGAAGAGCTAGCGTGTTTCAGCGTTGTCAACATTGTTTATTATTTATTCGAGAGCTTCGAAGGAGAAGCCCAGTCAGGAGTAAATAATACAAAAGTGCTTGTGAGGAAATTTTTTGTTTCTGTGATTTTCTTCATGCTTGCTACGTCCATGTTAGTATTTAGCATCAGAAGCAGAGTGAAAGCGGTAACGAAAGGCTAAACTACCAGTTCGTTGGTCAAAGCCAGTTGGAAACATAAATATGAATAAGCAGTTTTCATTTCATCAACTCGGAAGGTTACAAGTGGATTACATTGAGAAACCTATCTAAGGATCCATTACATTTGAATAAAGGATTACATTGAGAAACCTATCTAGGGTCTATTAGTATATCGAAGCTGGGTCCCTAGGGATCAAAGCTGAGTCTCTAGGGATAATCCAACTGAGATACAAAGACTAGGACCAAGCTTCATTGAGACTTGATCCAAGTTCCCTACCAGTTATTGGTAGGGATATAGAGCTCCTAGCATCACAGTTGGAAGCTCATAGCTCCATAGGTAGGTAGGTGGGCTTCGAAGACCATTGTTGGTTAGAATCTTTGGTCTTCGAAGCGACCGCTAGATACAGGCACATCGCAAGAAGTGATGTGGCTGTACCTAAGGGCCTTGGGGTTTAGGGAATATCTCGCAAGAAATGATATGGCTATGTTTTGAAGCTTTTTCTCAGAAACAGGGGAGGAGGCTTCATGGTGAGTTTCTTAGAAGCCCTAACTGAGAAGTGTGGTTTGGAAGCTGTTGAAAGAAGGAAAGCGAGGGAAGAAGACGTTTGTGAGTTTTCTTTTTCCGAGACCTCTATTTATACTAGTAAGTTTGAGAATATTCATTTATGGCTCTTTAAGAGACGGTAGGTGGAGCGTTGGCACAGTAATCTTTCTGAGTTATGGAAAATGGAAAACAGTGTTTGGTTTAATGGCGGGTGTACTTGCCCAGGAGAATCGAATAACTAATGAAAGAATAAAGTACAAACTGTGTAAAGTTACAGAAAAGGACTAGTTACATTACAAATGCTAGTTAGTAGTCCTCGAAGAGAACTAAAGTTAGTATCCAAAAGGGACGTATGAGCTGCTCTTCTCCTCTGTTCCTCTCGAAGGGAAGGAATAAGTCGTGGGAGAATTGACTCATCCCTTAGTGCTTCACTCTCAAGTTCTAGGAAGCCCCTTGAAACTTCAGCTCTCTCTTCCCTAACTTTCTCCATCTCTTCTTGTAACCGTTGCATTTTCTTGTCAAGCTCTGAAAGCTTATCTCTTCGAGCTTGATATAAAGATAGACGAGAGGCGGTCTCGAGTGCTTTGGCTTCTAACTTGTTGGCCTTTTCGAAGGTCAATCCAATGCTCTCGGACAAGAAACGATTGTGAGCAATCAATTCACTGAACTGCTTGAGTTGCTCTTGGAGAGTGGAATTGATTGACATGGGAAGGCCTTGGGAGAGAAGTAAAGCTTGATGGCACACCTCAAAATGATAGGCTAAACCATGTTCGATCAGAGTAAGAAGTCCTAGTTGATTTAGAGTCTTCAGAAGACTCTTTAATATCAGAACCTCTTCCTTCGAAAGAACATGTTTAATCCTAAAGGAGGGCAAGAGAAGAGGTGTGGACGGGCTCAAGAGTTGCTGAAGGCTTTCCAAGGGATTCGAAGAGATAAGAGGGGTGGGAGTAGCTATTTTATTACAAAATTCTTCCAATTGACTTTTAAAGAAGGATATGTCAAAAACCACTAAGGGCAAGTCAATTGGAGAAGAGGAAGATGTGGAATGGTCTTCAGGAAGAAGAGCCATGCTTGTTACCTGCATAAGGTTCATAAGTTAAAGTTAAGTGGAATGAAAAACAGGAAATGAAAGGTTTGACTGATTGTCAAGAGTACCTGATCAGAGGAAGAGGTTGAACTGGAGCCTTGATCCTCAACACTTCTAGGAGTATGGCTCTTCGAAGTCAAAATAGGGTTCATCCTTAGAGGTCCCTCCCCTGAAACCGATGAGGGAGTGAGGGGGAAGTCTCTCTGAAGGAGGGGAAGTGGCCCCAGAGTCTTCGAAGGAGCCAAACCAGTTATAACCTGTGCAAAGGTTGGCTCAGTAAGGAATGACAGCAAAGTATGCATGTCAATATCCTTTGCAGCAGAGTCTTTCTGTACAGAAAGAGCTTGAGCAGGGGATGGCTGCAAAGGACAAAGGAAAGTTAGAGTGAATCCTTTCACAATTCAAAAGGTGAGTGTTCAGAAGATACCTTTTGTGGGACATCTTCTGACGTTTGGCTTAAGGGCTCTATCACTTCTTGTGGAAGGTAGGGAGCAGGAGTTAGCTCCAATGCCTCAACAGGAGGTGCAGCTTGAGCCTACAAAGAAGTTGACAGTGAATCACGAGCACAAGAGACACATGAGAATGTGTGCAGTGTAAATTGACTTACTTCTTCTGGGGAGGAAGGTCTTTTGGAGAAACAGGCCTCTTGGGAGGAGTTGTTTTCCTCACATAGAGGAGGGTCTCCTTCACTTGCCTTGTTTCACCTGGTTCAAACTCAAAGATTAGAATAAAGTTCTCTTACTCCTAAGGGAGTACTGAACCATAAATGAGAAAGGAATGTACCCTTGGAGGCAGGTGTCTCTGTGTCACTTTCTGTTTCTTCATCACTGGAAGAAACCTGAGGGCCACACTTCCTAGTGGTCCTTGTCCTCTTCGAAGCTGAAGGGAAGGGGATAAGAAGGTAACTCGGACAAGAATATGGGAGCTTAAAGAGTAATTGGAAGGAAGGAAACCAACCTGGAGGTGCAGCTGAGGGCTCAAGATAGTGCTTGGTGGGAATTACTTCTTTGGGCGGAGAAGTAATTTTTCTTCTCTTCGAAGCACTTTCTGAAGAAGAGGGGGCTCCTGCAGTATTGAATGTAATTAGGTTTGGTTTCGGCAGAAAAGAAGATGTGTTCAGGGACACTTACCTCTTTTTTGTGTTACCCTCGTAGATTGCCTTCTTGGTGGAGAGGGAGGAACGACCATTGCGATTGGAGAGGCTTCAACTGGAGTCAATTGCTGTTCAACTTCGCCTCCAGCAATGTCTTCGATCCCTCCAGCCAGGCCAAATGCGTTGTCAGAGGAAAAGGAGGACGAGTCATTTTTTCCTCCATGACCAAACTCAGACTTCTCAAACCCAATGTGGGCTAGAAACTGTTTGTAGGGTTTAACCCCTGAGAGGAAAGAGCAGTTGGAGTGCCACCAGTCGTCAAATGCAGGGGTGGTGCGCACTTCAGGTTCCCTGAAGTCCTGAGTAATTGTCCTCCTCAATGCATTTCGGGCTTGAGCAAACCCTGTCAGGAAATGCTCGACCGAGATGGGTGATCGTTCAGACATACAAATGTTGGCAAAGCCACAGCAAGGGGAAGGTATGCCTTGAACAAAGTCCAGCTGTCTAGCAAATTGTGCAGGGCAGTATTCCTCTGCATGTGCTATGGACTTGAGGGTGTTCGACGAGGAAATAAAGATCTCTCTGCTCGTCAGAATGTTGCTCCATGCTTGGAGAGCTAGAGAGGATCTTCCTTATCTATCCGCCAGAATGTCGAACAACCATGCTGGCCCAACAAGAGTGGGGAATGGATTGGGCCACTTTCTGTCTGAGGCGAGACCAGCAAAGAAGCAGAGGTAGTACACCAAGGTCTGTGTTGTGCTGTCCTCTGGGTGAACGTAGTTGTCACCATGAACATTGGGCGTCTCAACGAGGCCAGCAAGGGATGTGGGTGCTTTGAAGGGACCCAACTCAGGAAAGTAAGCATGAAGCCATAGTTGAATGAACCATTGGGGGCCTCCCTGTGAGTAGTTCAAACCCTTCTGATAGAAGTCATACCCAGCTTTGTAGACGTGGCCAAGGAAGAAGGAGACGAAGTCGAACTCTTCACCTCTAGCAAGTGCCAGTGCCACCGGAACGAATTCATTCATCACTCTTTTTCCAGAATGGCAGAAGATGTGCTTGCAGAGTGTGTAGAGAATGTAGGCAAAGAATTCTGTTTCAGTCACTTCGCCTACCAATTTCTTTTCCCTTTGGTAGAATTAGGAAAAGGCCCCGTTTGTGGCGGTCAGACGAGTAAAGCCCTCAGGGGGGAGGTATTCCTTGGTAGGGTCAAATTGGGGGCCATACGGAATAAGCCCCAGCATTTGGGTAACATCCAGAACTGTGGGTGCCATCATGCCACAGTTAAAGCGAAAGAAGTTGAAGGATGGGTCCCAATAGGCCAAAGCGGCCTGAATCAGAGAAGGATTTTGTGGGACCCCCCTTCGAAGGAGGGTAATAATTCTTTTTAAACCCACCTTCTCTAGATCGTCCGACTTCGCAGCCAACATGCGGGTGGTCCATATCTTCCAATCCTTGTCCAATGTAGGCCAGCAGGGAAAGGATTTCTTTGGAAAATTTTGCCAATCGAGGCTCGAACAAGCCCGGATTTCGGCATCCCCCAGTCGAGGATAATAAAGAGAAAGCCTAGCAGGGATTTCTCCTATGAGTTGAGGGCCCAAGATGTAAGTACCTTCTTCGCTAGGGTTTGGAATGAAG